>QNGE01001464.1:58420-120535 GCA_008508345.1 Paragonimus westermani | reverse complement strand
GGTCATGCTACCGATCCATCTTGTGCATTCAAAATCCTGTTGCGACATTCCAACCCGAGATTCTTACGGTTCGCTGAAGCAGTTGCAATTAATCGACTCAAACCAGCTCTCTGTGTTCAGAAACAACTGTTCGTGAACCTGACCCTTCCCTGGATTTAATGTTTTATCCTCCCTCGCTTATTGATTTTCCACCCTTCAAATCGATTGTTTTTAAAAAAAGCCCACCCGTGTTATTGTAAGTTTGGTACTGATGAGTCAATACGAACTGCTTGCATCTACCGGTTTTCATGTTCTATCTGCTTTGTTCAAACTGCTCGAGGGAACCAATCGTTTCACAACTCTTGAACTCGCTGGAGCTAGCAAATTCGCGATCCTCAAAGACATCTTTGAAGCCCTGTGAATAATCCATAACCTAAAATGGAATATAAGATAATCTCGGTCAAATATTAATCATACGTGAAAAAAATCTTCATGAGATACTACATTTATACCGTCACAACACTTACCATCGCTAATTTCCATCTCGGCGCCAAATGAAGGACAGACTGATTTACGGTCGATTAAAACAAATTTTTTCAACTTCTCTGATGCTGTCTGTCAAGGAAATCGATGACTTTCACAGTCCTGGGCGATACCACGGAAATATCGTCCAGTGTTCAGTGATTTCTCATTTTATCGCCGTCTAACGGCAGATCTCACTCCCTGCGGGTAATTTTCATCAGTTGATTTAACCCGTTACCCAAGAACATTTACTCGCTTAGTAACACGAGAGTGGTTGTGTCGGAAACTGTTGTTTTGAGTTAACCACTCCGTGAGAAGGGAAATACTCCAACGGTACTTTCAATCAGCCTTAAATAAAAACTGCTAATGGAGGCGGGTTTGTGCAGTGGATAAGTGGGTGAACGATTGACACTCGTCCACTAACAAATTCAAATGCCTTTCCCGAAGAGCACTCGAGATGTAGTACAAACAAGCATCAAACTAAAAGGATGTGGCAGGGTTTGGGAGCAAACCATATATTTCGAGCGATGCTTGGAAATGCAATGCACGAGGTGGGCTCCAGCTCACTCGGCGGCACTCAAAAGCGTACCAGACGAAAAGCGCGCAGAACCTTCGGGTGCGCCATGCAAAGCACGAAATGATACAGATTAACCGACCTAGAAGAAAGTAGTGGCAGGTGAGTCGTTAGAAAGGTGACAGGCGTTTCCTGCGTGCAATTAGTTGTATGACTGAAGAAAACGGCACTGAGTTCGTACCAGGATTTCTATAGCAGAAGTACACAGAATCGTGCACACAGAGCAGACAAGCAGGGAACCACGTTTATAGCCACAATCCTCAGGGAAGTCACACGGTCGCTGGCCCATACATATGCATTATCATTCTTTCCACATCACCCTTGTGAAGCGGCATAACTTCATACTGCCTCTATTAGTCCCGCAGTTCACTGTCGTTCATCGGCTTCGGGAAACAGTGACTGCTGACGGAAAATAGATCATTTGCACACATTTTTGGTTCGTACACTGTGTGTCGTGCTATCCCTTACCTCGTTGGAAAATTCTTATAGCTGTTTCCAATTTCTAAATTGTGCTTACCTCATTTGCATATAATGCCATCTTTACTCCGCGAACCTGACCGGACAAAATTGCCATGCACAGCGTTTTACGAGTCTCAATGCCACTTTTTTCTTGGCATGCGCCACAGAAAACATACTCCAGATAAACAGATTGAGAATAATACAACGTTACAAGCAAGTTGTGTTATTCTCGATCTGCTTATCAATAACATGTTGAACACGACGCCCAAGCTGTTTAATTTCATTCGTACTAAATTTGGTGCGGATATTTTAAAACACACTTTTGTTAATCCATTTGATTTAGCACAATGTCTTGCAAAGTAACCTCACACATCAATCTTATAACAAATGGTTGAACTTCATCTGTTGATTTGTGCATCAACGGAATAGTTTTGGTGTTGCTGGAACTCTTTCACATGGTTTCATTGCAAGCTCATTGGGTTACCCAATGGCAATAATTCGGAGGCCAAAAAACAGTGCAGCACCCTATATTTCATCCACGGCCCAGGGATAGGAAAGTGTACAGCCGGTGAACGTCCCGTGTGTAGCAGGCAGAAAGGAAAACTGGGTAACTTTCACGCCAGCGGAGATAGGGCTCACAACTCAGGTGAACAAACTAGACTCAACGAGAAGTGTCAAATCGCACAACGAAATTGTAGCATAAATCAGACCATTTTAAGACGTCAACACAATGTCAACTGTTGAAACTGAGGAGGGTGGATTTTCCTCTTGTAGCCTTTGGTGTTTACTCAATGGTGGCCCAGTATCTTCGATCAAATCTTGTCCTCACCTCCTTAATCGTTGATTGTGTACTAAGTGCTCTTAGACTGTTTCGTCATAACTCTCGGAAACTTGGCATGAGAATTAGACACTGCGAACGTTTTCGTTGACGGAATGTAGCTTATTAAGTTTTAGGTACGTGACATGGGTGTTCCCACTAGCTGCAATGACATCTTTTTAAATCACATGCTTTGTTTTATCGACCCTGGCTCCAACCGTC
This sequence comes from Paragonimus westermani, assembly GCA_008508345.1. Lineage (NCBI taxonomy): Eukaryota > Metazoa > Platyhelminthes > Trematoda > Plagiorchiida > Troglotrematidae > Paragonimus > Paragonimus westermani. Next base: position 117,962 of record QNGE01001464.1, on the reverse strand, counting down.
TGTCGGCTTTTGACTGTCATGCCAGCCTGTAGAGGACTGGGGCATTTCCACCGTGATGACCTGAAGATAATCCCGGTATGCTTGCTGTAGGATTTATGTCATTATTCCCAAAGTCCTAACTCACAGTGTACATTAAATCGTGTCAGTCTTTGCCTGCCGTATTCCTGGTGCATGCGATCGCGTTTGTTTGATCACATGTCTGTCGACCCATCCGTACCAAAGCGTCATACGTCTTCGGCTTGCTCGCGTGCTCAGTAATTGGGTTCTGAACCTCTCAAGCTGTAGTCGCGCATCAATGTCGTTTAGCGCTGGTCGAGGTCTACTATAACTGTCACGTAATGTATGTTGAGTCTTACCCAACCATGTATAATCCTGTCTTGCGTCTGGTATTCATTTTGAATACCAGGAAGCCCCTAATTTAACACAATTCTGAAACACACAAAGTCCGGAATCTTGTCGACTGGCTAAAATACTTAAACCAGGACTCTGAATAATGGACAACAATAAATATTGTGAGTAAACAGGGAAAACGACCTGTAAACGAAGCACGGCGAAAACGGAACACGACAAATCACCGGGCGCGCAGACAGTAATTCGTAGATGGGAAGGCTCATACATGCACTTCACAAAGCCAATCATTTCAACCGTCAAAGGAAGTAATAAGGCATTCGGACTACGTGGCAAACAAGAAGTGTTTCTACAGACGTCTGTCGGCGAGCTGGAAATGTTAAGTTTAGTTAAATTATACTTGGACAGCTGTCAGCATGACACCGAATTCCTTCTTTTTTGAAGGGCTGTGGAGATTTGTCGCTCGAAAGCTTTTGTCAGCCATGTGCTGCTTCAGCCACAGTGAACTTAAATCTCAAGTGAGTTTTGGGCACTGTCACACTTAATGACCTCGAATAGATCACACAACACTAGTCGCTGTTTAGCCAGTGGGTTTGTCCATGTTGTGTTCCCATTCGGATACAATCGACGGTAAACCTTACAGGTAATAACAGCGGTAAGGTGAACACGTGGCTCTTGAGAAGTGCACACTATTTCATACAGTTGCAAGCGGTGGCGTCATTTCCAGGTGCGTGGGTGAATGGGCCGTTGGTCGATGAAGGCGCGACCGTTCGGAATGTCGCTTGGTTCTGAGTACCAACATGGAACACACGCGGCCTAGGTGCACAGCAGTCATCAATCTGAATCTATTCTTCGGAGACTGCACGAACCGCAACCACTATAACGTAAGGGGGAAAGGCGTGGATTCACCGCAGTTTAAAAAGGTACAACACACGTTTTCTCCGTTTCGGTTTCACTTTACGTCACTGTTCACTTCCCAAGGTGCTCTCTGCACTGGAACCTTCAATTCTGACCATGTCTCCCTGGAAACTTGACCGCGTCTACTTAAGAGTGGTCGTTGCTGCTATCCGTGAACGGAACCAAGCAGTCGCAGTGGACGTTCATAGGGGGGTTGATTGGAGATTACGGATCTCTCAGTGAATAGGTAGAATCAGGTGTTATGCGTTCTACAACATCGACAATTTCCATTGTCTCCGATTTTCTTGGGAACAACAGGATACACTGTCTTTTGTGTAGGCACACATTTTTCAAGGTCCCAAAGAGGCCACTAACACCTTTTTGTCTTAATACCCTTTCTTGCGCCAGTGTGAACTCTGCAAATGCCTTCTGGCCGCCTGATATGTCAACCGTAGTGTCTCGGACAATTCTCGAACATATTACGCCAATGTTGGCTGCATTCGGCTGACCCACCGCAGGCAGATATTAGACGGCAGTGGAGCTTCCCGGTTGGTCCATAGGAGGTGGAGCGCTTGAGTAGTGCACGCCTGGACACAACTGCGGTAGATTAGCATGCGTTTTGGGGTTGTAAGGTCCCATTTAGGCAGGCTGAGGTTCATGGATGTTTTCAGTAACTATAGGAATGGGGCGGTCGGTTCATTCAACCCGCCAGCTGCCCTCAGAATAGAGAGCTACTGTTCGCGATTTTCTATGTCCCAGAACCCGGAAAATTTCTGCGAACAGATTATCTTCGGGAATGAGCCACTGGTCAAAGTGCAACTGTCCTGGCGCTCCTGAGTTAAAGACGCAGTGCTCGACAGTTGCATCGGCAACGGTTACTACACCAATGTGGGACGAAGGCAGTGTTTCATGCAAGTTTTCCCAATATTCAAGCAGTTAAAACACATACCGCTCTTACCTCGGTTCCTCAGTTAAGAGGTCCATGGCGTTTGCGTAAGCTAATTTGTCCGAATAGCTGCAGTAGGGCCCTCTGCTTGTTGTTGAAATGTCTGAAACTGCTGCATCCTTTGCACGGAGGTTTGTCACCAGAAGCGTTGTCTAGCCACAGCGTTCACTTTGTTAATTCCGACATGTCCAAACTCCCGATGCAGGCCTTCTAGAGCATTGGAAACCGCTGAGCATGAGACGGCTAACCTACTGTACTAGTCAGGCCTGCTGCCGAAAAATGTCACCTTTTTATCACTAAATAGCCCCGCGTTGTCTTTAAGCGATGGTTCATAACCTTTCCCTTCATCCGTTCATTCGTGGACCTACTTCCAACGTCCAACAGTCTTGCATAGATAAGATGCATTTCTGGACCGGGCACTTGGGACGTCCACCGTCATTCACAAAGCGCGCCCTGCATAGTGAGTGGCGCTACGTGTTGCATACTGCAGGACAGACGGTCTCTATGACTCCCTCCCAGCCTCGTGGACAAAACGTCGGCATTGATGCGACCTCCCCAGATCGATATTCGCGTAGCAAGTTGCATTCTTGAAGGGTCTATTGTTACCACGCAAGCTGGCCTTTCGTGTCCGTGAAGTCCTGACGCCAGCACAGACATTGATGATCGCTGCGGACAGCTGACCAAGTAATGTCGGTATTGGTTTACAAAACAAACCAGGTTAGGCATCTCCCTCCTGGTTGTGCAACAGTTTCATTCCTTCTTACTTGAACTACGGCTTTCGTGAACATTCACTTCCATTTGTCCACAAACACCTTCACTCGACAGTACGACCCCAAAGGCACAATCGGTGGTGTCACTGTCAAGGATGTAGCGGCCGGCTGAAGGGGACGAGTCCGGCAGAGGTAAATTAGGCGAGGAACGCGAAGAATACCTGAGAGCCTCGATCGCCTCCCCGGATTCTCCGGTCCAACCAAACTGTTGATTCTTCTTCAACATACATGTAGTGGACTGGAGGTGCGTGGGGACCCCGGCACGAATCTTTCATAAGATAATCAAGGCCAGAAAGATTACGCGGCCCTTCGGTTTTATTGGGTAGACAAGGTCGTGAAATGCTCGACTTTCTCCGGATTCGTTTAAATGGCACCTCTGGGGATCGTGTATCTGAGCGTTAGACCCAATAGCAATAAACTTTCAAAGATGGTGGACGAATTTCTCAGGTATTCTCCGTTCGTCATCTCGTGAACACCGGCGATATCCGAGCAAAGGAAGATCCGATGGAGAGTGAGGCCACTGGACACTCGCTACGTTTAACGCTGAAATCTGACAGACATCTGATAACAGGAGCGGAAATGTTTGAAGCTCGTATAACCCAACGGGTGCCACAAATGTTGCTTCAACCCGATCCGATTGGTCCACCTTCATCTCCCAGTAATCTAAGGCCGAATCCAAAATGTTGTGGCAGACAGTCCAGTGGATCATTGATGCCAGTTGATGGAAACGCATCCTTAACGGTGGCCTTGTACATTCTTCTATAGTCAACGCAATCACAAGCTATTTTCTATATTTCTCACTGACACCGAAAGGAAGGCTCATGGAGAGTTTAACGGTTGGTTCATATCTCGTCAGTCACTTCGCACACATCTGCCTGTGGAGCCACCGGGAATCTCTTACGCAGTGTCTTTAAAAGAGGGGCGTCCCTCGTGTATATTCTGTGTTTCGGCATCTTTGCTCGTTCCAGGCCGTTTTACTTCAGCAGGATGCATCAGTGTGATCGGGAGTTATTTGTCTCAATCTAGCTGCGCTTTGGACACAACCTCTGCGCCTTAACGCCACGAGCTTTGCTCCAATTTGTGACACATCTACCGATCAACATGCAGAGTAAACTCGGATCCGCTATAGCCGCACAATGGCCTGAGAAGCGCCCTACGGGACGATATGACCAACTGACCTTTGACCACTACTAGGCAGCATCCAGTACACCTTAAGTGATCACTTTCAGCTATGCAACCAACTAGAAAAATTGAGGCTACCATAAACTTTTGCTGGCGCGTCTGACAGGGTTACACTGACCCTTAGGTACTGATGTGCAAGTCCTCATCGATGGTTATGCCTCAGTTTCGAGGCGTCGGTTTGTGGTAACCGAGTCCCCTAACCATGTCTGGTTAGATCAGAATGCTGGAGACCCCGGTATCTAGTAACTCCATGGTGGTGACATCCACAATGATTGACTCTGCAGCAAAAGCCGAAGGAATACTTGCAGTGATTGGTGATGGACCATACACACTATTGGAAATTTGCCGACCGCTACCGTCGGTGTGTGATGTTTGGCCGACTGTTTCAAACACGATAACATGATCCATCTCCTGGTCGAGCGCAAGATTGAGAGGGGGCGGTATACATAAACCCTGGAATGCTGCACGTGGTTGCGGTGTCACGTCTGACGGTTGACGGAGGGGTGTCGTTTATTCTCAGCGCACAGCACGGCACTGCTTGTGCCTCAGATATATCGTCGACCTTCCCAAAGTGCTGCGCAACTTTTAATACCGCATCCAGTGCGGTTAGGAGATGTTGCAGGAGCTCAAGTTCCAAGTTCATGCTGAACAATCCGGTGATCATTTGCTCTAATCCGCGCATATCATGCCCTTGAGCGGACTCTCTTTCGTACGCCCGCCCACTGAGGCAACGGAAGTCTCTCATGAACACACTGAACCATCCGTACGGCCGTCGATGTCCACCCTGGAAATGTTGACTCCACTGTGTTGTATAACGGGCAGTTTCGTGAGTAGTATACTACTCACAAGTAGTGTATTACCCAAAGGTGACATTCAGGAACAAATGGACAAGCCCCGAACACGACGGACAAGAAGAGACTATCGGAACAGTGTGTACATGCTGTGTGAGAACTTTCACCAAGGCGAATGACCACGTACTGTCACTCAATGTATGAGAGTGCATATCTGTCGTGCAAATGAGTGTACGCGTTTGTGGTTTAGTTTTTGACATGACCTATACGGAAGTTTGCGCAATAAACCAACTTGCTGGCCATGCGTCTTTTGCGGACACAACAAAAGTCGTCGTGATTCTTGATTCAATCCTGGCAGAGCCCTGTCCAGCAAACCTTGCAAAGTGGCGCCAAACACGGACGGGTTCGCTCCTTGTCCAAGCCTGACCGCCTTGAACCGCCGCATGGTCTTCTGGCTGTTGGCCGGGCTGTCAAATGCCGCCACCAGCGTCTCCTTCGCAGCGGCCCACTACATCTTCGCAGGGCCTCTTCGCGCTTCGTCCAGCACCGCCTTCGCCCTGCCCTTCACCAGCGTCCGGAGGGCAGCCAGCTTCCCACGGTTGGTATTGACTCCGATCACTTCGGTCACGTCCTCCAACGGGTGTGGCCAGGGAATCTTCATCCACGCATCCTGCTCACGGCACCAGTTGTTGTGTCCGCAAAAGACGCATGGCCAGCAAGTTGGTTTATTGCGCAAACTTCCGTATAGGTCATGTCAAAAACTAAACCACAAACGCGTACACTCATTTGTACGACAGACATGCACTCACATACATTGGGTGACAGTACGTGGTCATTCGCCTTGGTGAAAGTTCTCACACAGCATGTACACACTGTTCCGATAGTCTCTTCTTGTCCGTCGTGTTCGGAGCTTGTCCATTTGTTCCTGAATGTCACCTTTGGGTAATACACTACTTATGAGTAGTATACTACTCACGAAACTGCCCGTTATACAACAACTGTGTTCCAAACACAGACCGGTCTAATATTCGGTAGTGGTCTTGGAAGGTCGCAGTAGAGGTCTCTGTATCCATCACTCGACTACTCAAAACAATATCCAACGCCTTATAAAACAGGAGGAGGAGAACCATTTTGCTCCAGAAGGGGAGAAACCAGTCGGAGTAGGTGTATGGCCTCCTCTCCCACCTTCGATGGGGCAGCTCAAAAACAGGAGGGTGATGCTGCCGCCTGCTGACGCAAGAAACTGTTTTTGAACGCCCCTGTCAAGGTGCTTAATGTTCTTGCTATCACGTTGTCAGTATGTTCGACGTTTGAGTCCTGAACGCCTTCCGCCTGTTTGCTTGGTATTTTTCTCTTCCTCGGATCATGAGTGGTTTCCTAATTGTATTATACCTGTTGGGAAGAAAAGTGAGATTTCCCTAATAAGCATCTACCGATGACACGTAGCACTAGTGCGAGAATATGATAAGTTGACAAATAATGGGGTGTATTACGTTGCGGTTCGGTCACTTGGATTTTCCTCAATTGACGCCTCTTCTTTGGAGGCCGTGGGAGCCGCCAACTTTACAGCGCAAGGAAAAAGGCAATGGTTAACCACGATTTAAAAATGTACAATGCGCGATCCCTCAGTTTCACTTTCACTTTACACAATACACAGGCTCTGATTAACTTTCGAGAGTCCCATCTTAACTGGCGTAGTAGAAGAGGAGAGAACCAGTGGCAGTCAGAGGGGGAGCACACTCGAAAATTACTTTTTGGCACTTCATGACACAGAGTTAAAGTTCGAAGTGATAAAGCAACTTTTAAGTAGATCTAAAGAAACAAGCTTTTTGTGGAAAGTAGAACATTCACAGGAAGAGGTGTGAAAAACTTTGTGAATTAACCACTTCTGAAAAAATTGTGAAACACGGCCTAGCTGGTTAGTAAGCATGTAATCGTAATTTGAAAATCAAAAGAATGATATCGTCTGGTAATAAGTGTTGAGGTAGCTGCTTGCGTTGAGTGTATGATGATTGTTATGTGTTAATAGAACGTTGGTGACCATGCTCCATACACAATTAGTCCCCTTCTCATTGGTTCGTCTTCTCCTGATAATAATTACGAGCCGTTCTTGCAGACTAACACGACAACCCAAGGTGCGCGCGCAACAAACCGTTTCCTCCATGAATGTTGATCTTGATGTGCTACAAAATCTTGATATCGTTCACTTGTAGAAAATTGTTTCCGCGCAGTTTTTCTTTCCTATGTTTTTCTTGCTGGACCTTTGTTTATATGTACCCTGGTTCATTTGCGCTTGATCGCCCAGCCATTACACCACTCTTGCACTTGCTCATACTTACGTAAACCGTTGATCTCGGCACTTTTATATTAGCCGGATTCAATATCAAGGTTTGCCGTTATCTTCCTTTATTTAGTTCACCACAATGTTCTTGGACATTAACACCTTATTAATAGGAAACTCGCCAATACGACCGTCTTTCCTTTTAGATCCGAATTGGTTGCTAGACGGGCTCACAATTTATAGATGTTCGCTGCTCACAGACGCGACTATCATGGATCCAGCTTATTGGTAGATGCTACGATAGGCGTTACTCAAACAACCACTAGGCGTCCGGGATTAACAGTGAACTCGAGATCAGCAAAACAGTGCACACGCTTTAGTGTGCACTGTTCAAGCGTAAAGTTGGAAGAAAACTGCATAAAAAACTGGGACATGGGAAACATGTAGAAGAAATTTTTCAACAACTTTATCAATCGCGCCACAAAATAACACACTGAACATTCATACTTGGTGTGTCATCTATACTTCCGGGTGGTCTTGTTATTATCGTTATAAATATTACTGGATTTGTCGATGTTCGCTTTGTGCATACGTCACTGTATGCTTCGCAAAATGCTGAACCTTAAATCTGTCGACGGATGCTTCATTTGACTATAGAAGGTCGATTCCAAATTTGCCTTCATTAGTTTGCTGTGCGCAGTGAGAGATTGATGGATTTTGTAAAATGGTTGTACAAATGAAGTGCCTGTTCTCTTCTTTTTTGCAATTGTCACTGCTTAGCTATTAAAATTTCGTGCTTCTTGTTCTTCAACGCAATCCCCTTCATATACGCCCGATTGTTTCTCTAAGCTCATTTATCGTTGAATTGTGGCCAGTTGGGAGCTCGTTTTTGAACGTTCTACTTCGAATACTTCTTTCAGCGGGATAGCTTGAGCATCCATGTAATTCTGCTTTAAAGTGAGAGAGAATATTTACTGCAGCTGTTAGCAATGCGTTATGGATTCCTATCGTTTCAATTGTTTTTTCTGACTTTTTCTGGACCTGACGGATGATCTCATTAACCTTACGGTCTAGATTGATGGCACTGGAATTGTGGACTGCGCGTTACCCGGTAGACCATCTTGAGTTGGGGGAGCGATTTAGCTACCATTATTACTATATTGTTGGTAGTAGTATATTCACATTCGCCAGTTGTATTTGGTGCTAAGTTTCAAGGTGGTCTTGTGGTCAAGTGTCACAGTATCTGCGGAAGTGAACAAAAACCTTCGTGGATGGTTTGGAAGTTTGAAACTCATAAACAGCATTATAAAATTGTTTCTCTGTCCACAGTATTTGAGGTAGAACAAACTTACTTAACTCACGAGCTTCTTTTGCCACAAGCCTCTGAATATGTTCTAACTTAAGTCTGTCCCTTTGTAAATGATGACAACAAACTAGGGTCTTTTGCTCAAGTTGAAAACGAGTAAAGCTGTTGTAGGTAAGTTGGAACACCATTGCTTGAAATTCCCGAACAAATACCTCAAAGGGGCTGGCGCAACATCAGATTTTCTAACGCCTGACCTAGTACTAGTACTTCCCATGGCAGGTCATCGATAAAGATAAAGATAGGCGTAGTCTACAGGATGAAAAACTGTGGAACACTACTGAAGCAGAGTCTGGCGAAAGGTAAAAAGACGCACAAAATCACACGATATGGTTGACCTGTTAGATAGGATTCGAACCGGTTAAGAAGGCTAGAAATGACACCGCAGTGGTGGAGCTGGCCCAATGTGATATAGTCGTTCACATACTCAAAAGCCTTGGCAATGCCAAAACATACAGCGTCCATCATGTGAAAGGATCGGACAAGGCGATTTCATCAACACCAACTCAGTCAGTGGTTCCGAGAAGGCTGTGACCAGCCACCGCCCAGAACACGAGTGAACTGACATGCCAGCGAATTGACCAGAACCGATGGCACGAAGCAGCATCACCGGAATTTTACAACCAGCACCGGAATAAAACGTTGATCGAGGTCATGAGGTCACGCCGGCTAGTAAATAATATATAGTTCCCAACGCATATGTGAGAAGCACGCTTGGTTACGCGCGATCACTGTGGATATTTGCGAATCATACATAAACGAATAATTTAACAGTAGCACAAACGTGAAGTTTCTTGCAAGAATTACGTGGTCGAAGAGGAAACGACTGTAGTTTATGGACATTTCACGCACGCAACAGAGAAATAGGTAGTTCGCTTATTTCACCGATTCTGTCTCAAAAAATGGGATGTTACACTAATTCACTGTTCACAAGGTTGTATGATGAGCGATTTTTAAAATATTTCAAGGTCACTCCGGGAGGGTGTCCAACCGCACCTTCGGAATTTTTTGCTGTTAGAGAATAAAACTGGCGTCCGGAAATTGTCAAAATAGATCGGCTTTGGCGAGGCATGGCGGAAAATCCCAAAATCAAGCAGATTTCAACGCAGGATTTCGCCGATTGCTCGAAAACGTCACAAAGTTGAACATCTCGTTAACCGTTCAGCTTAGACTAAGTTCCGTGCGTCCATCCGTCGCAGAAACATTTCCTCGCTCAATGGATAAAATGGGAATCGGGAGGGAGAACGTAATTCCACACGTTAGATGAGAAAATATGGGGTTATAACATTTACTACGACAGGCAATATATATGAAGAATTTTTGACAAAGAACTGGTTCGATATTATTTTTGCTATGATAACTGGAATATATAACCCTATCTATTGTTTGTTGTGGTATTTTACTATGCACTCGAGATTTATCCGGGTAAACGGGTAATTGAGTAGACGGTTTGGAGGGCCGCATGAAATGTGCGTGACAACTAAAGCTCACATGTCATCGTACTGTTGGACTTATTATTAAGCGCCGAATGCACATTTCATAGCAATTTGGGCATTGCATATACATGAGTGAACACGTCATTAAAATAATGTTGAGTGTCAAAGGCCAAGTGCCAAATGATCTTGTGAGTAAGCTATGTAACAAACCGTTTCAAGCGGGCTGTTCTCGACAGGCGTTAGACAGCAGATTGATTGTCTGCGTATTACGCATCTGACGGCTAAATGTTTTTCGGACCACACTCATAAAGGTCATCAGGTGATACAGAGAGTTTGAAGATGGACATCGTGTTTGTTAACGCAAGATAGCTGTCCAAACCCTTTTTAAAACGCTGAATGTTGTTACTGGCTCTGACCTCACTTGGAAGTTCATTCCAAATGTAGGAATACTTTACAAAGAAGAAGTTTGCACGTATATTCTTCCGGGATATCGGGGTTGGCAAGGTACGTTGGCAAGTACGTCCAAATGCATCCTTAGAGGATTTTGGCACCATTCGATAAAAATAACGTCCGAAAAATGTTGAAGCAAATCGTCTTCGGTGAGGGAGGGTGGGAAATTCCGAAACCCGGCGAACAATTTGGCAGACTGTGACGTAGGACATTGCCAATTGCTCAAAAACGCTCAAAAGTTGAATACATCGCGAATCGTTTGGTCAATACAGAATTTTTTGTGTCCAGTTGTCACAGAGGTTTTCGTTGCACATCGATTGTTTTTGTCGGTAAGAAAAAGAGCATAGTTTCATGCGTCAAATAAGAAACTGTGGAATGATCCAAGTTACCATGCCATATATATATATATATAATTTTTTGACAAAGGCCTGTTTCAGAAGCTGCATCCCTTTTGAAGTACGTTACCATGAAAATATAGTGACGCCCCGCTTAATCCTTCTATAGTTATCTCGTGTTCCTTGTTTAAGTTCAAGTGATTTACAGACGTTCGACCTGCCCCTATCCTGGGTGTTTCACTAGGGCTGGCTGGCGATCAACCACTGGTCACTGACCTCTGGTTGCAGAATCTGTTGGGGCCAATAAAGTTTTTCTCGAGTACTATTCGCGATGGTCTCATCGTGAGCCAAATATATACCCCTATGTGGTGGGTTTGCAGATTCCACCAACATCGGTTCAGAGTGTTCGGAGGCGATGGCACCCCACTACCTGGCAAGCCTAGAATGAAATTTTGACCGTTGTAGTAAAATTCACCAAATAACAGTCCGCTGCACGTTCCTTTCAAGATTTCTCCTTGAGGATGGGCTTCTGTAGTCCCTGTACCCCCGAGTTCCTATACCTTTTCCGAACAAGAAGTTTAGTTTTCTGCCGGCATGGCAGCACTGCTAAAGTAGTACTTCTGTTGACCCTTGCTGCCAGGGGTGCCCCGGCTTTTTTTATCAAATTTCCTTTGTAGGCCAACAAATCCCTGTCATACGCCTGACGTTTGCGATGATTACAGCCAAGCCGGTGTTTCGTTGCTGCTGTTTCATTCCACCAATAAACATGTGCACATTGCGCCTGAGAGAAACTTTACAAGTGCACAAATTCAAGGTATCAGTACAACTGTGTCCTAGCAAGCTCTTGTTTGAGCTAAGTTCGGTATTTTGTTTGCGTACTACTGCAGTCCTCACATTCGGTGTTGCACACTTCTATGACTTCTTACGTGTGATTCATATCCGACTGTGGTATAAAAATTCACACTTCTTTGGCGACAACTGAAGACTATTTGGATTGCTTCGACGTACAGCAACTCATTTGCAAAAAGTTAGATGCTTGAAAGAAATTTGCTCGCTTCCTCACCGTGATCTGTAAAGTTGCGAACACAACTTCGTGAAACGGTTGGCACCTCCTGATTCACCCATTTCTCTTTATTGACAATCCTCAAAGAAGTGCTGCCCTCAGATCCAGCCCGTAACTGATGAGGCAGTCAGACGAATCAAGCTTTATCCGCTCGTGAGAAGAGTAAACATGGGTATCAGAAATTTCACTATCAAACTTCACACTGGAACAGCTTGGCGTAATTTTTAAGGCCAGCTAGAAGCTAAGCTGCTTGATGAGTTGTTGGCCGAGATAAATGTGCGCGATACACAGCAAAACCTCTAAACATCAATAAATCTCACTTTGAAGTCAGCTAGAACACTATGTGAACAATATCAGGACGTCAAAGCTGAACCACTGAGTTTGTACAACAATAATGTGAAAAAGCCACAGGGATAACAGAGGCAGCGCTTAGACAAGCTAAATTTGGAAAGTACACGCATTTGAACCAAACCCTACCCAACTGTAGAATGGCTGTAAATCATCAGGCAAAAACATTCCTGGTCAACTTTTCCATTTCGAAAGGCTAACTGACACAAGTCTGATGAGACTGGGCGCTCTTAATCAGCCTGACTTAGTTCAAAGTTCCGTTTTGCACCAATCACTCTTGGTGATGAACAATGAAGTTCCTATTTCCATTCCGTTGTCGTTACCGCTAATAATGTCAATTTGCCAAGCCACATTTAGCGCACTTCTCGAATAATAATGATAATAATGATGGCACATTTCTTAACGCATCTGTGGGGAGCACGCTCAGGAGAGCGTGATTAATGTACGCATTTTAAATCCACATACACATTCGAACATCACAGTTATGAAATTTTAAAATGAATCAGCTGTGTAAACAAAGCAACAAAACAGGCATCATATGGGAGAAAAAAAAATCCTCTTTAAGAAGAGAACTTTGCGATACATGCTTCTGAGACGATAGTGCTTAGAATCCCCAAAATTCGAAAAAATAGTTAAGTAGTTACTGTTGATTCCGGGCGTCTAGTAGCTGTTCGACCAACACTCAGTCTTCTCGCAACGTCTATCGATATACTGAATCCACGGCAGTGGTGCCCGTGAGTAACGAGCGTCCACAAATTCTGAGCCCGTCGAGCAACCGAATCGGGCCCAAAAAGGAAGAGGTCGTGTTGGCGAGTTTCTCATCAATAAGGCGCTAATGTTCGAAAACAATATGATCAACCAAATAGTGGAAGACAACAACAAATCTCGGTATTAAATCCAAATTTCAAGTTTAAAGTCCAGAACTTGGTGAAGGCCAGTGCCTGTTGACGTCCTGATGCTTGACTGGCGTGATCCGGAGATTGACCAGACTGCGCTTTCTGTTGATGTGTTCAGTGGTGGTCTAAGGGTAGGGACAGAAGAAAAGGAGTATCAAAACCTGGCTGGTCTAAATAGCAGAAACCAATCATACTTCGGTCAGCACAGAGTAGGAAAAAAGTGGTTCCAGTATTTGTCTAGCTCTATTTCAAATATATCTACGCTCTCAGCCCCAACGATATTTGCAGGCAGCTTGTTTCACGAGTTGACTACCCTGTTAGTGAAGAAGTTATATCGGACAGCCAATCGTGATCTTTTTTTCTTGACTGTGAACCTGTGACCTCTTAAATCTCTGTTCTGACGCATCCCGAACAAACCTGCCACGGGGCTTGTTCCAGGGTGGTGGGTAATTCTGTACATTTCAATAAGGTCTCCTCTTACCCGCCTACGTTCGAGCGAAAATAAATTCAACGAAGTTAGTCGGTCTTGATAGTTTAGACCCTTCATACCCCATACCATACGTGTGGCGAACTTTTGTACTTTTTCGAGGGCGGCTATATCCCTTTTGAGATATGGTGCCCAAGCCTGGACACAATATTTCAAGTGGGGGCGAACTATAGCCGAGTACATTGGAATGAACACCGCTGGACAGCGGTTAGCGATCGCCGATTTCAGTCGATATAACGCCCGCCGCGCTTTTTTCGCCGATGCGGTACACTGTGCAGCTGTAGTAAACGCACTAGTGACTAGGATACCCAATTCTTTTGTTTGCTGCCTAGTTGTTAGTTCAACTGTCTGTCCATATGCATCCCTTAAATACCTGGGCGTTGACTGGAGAGCTATGGCGAGGTATGACTCTTAGGAAAGTTTAGCGGTAGATCCCACTTTAATGTCCATTTGCAAATTTTGAGAATGTCCCCTTGGAGAGCGGTCGAGTCAGACGAACTCCCGACCAGCTTTATATCGTCTGCGAACGAATAACATGGGCGTAATAAGTCGTTGGTCAGGTGGTTTATGTATACGAGGAAAAGCAGAGGGGCGAGGATTGATCCCTGAGGAACTCCACTTAACGGAAAACCTTTGTCCGACAGTACCCCTCTTACTCTCACCCTATATGACCTTCCAACTAGAAACGCCTGCATCCATCTGCAGATTCTAGTAGAGATTCCAGTTTTTTGAAATTTCCAGCATAAAAGCCTGTGGTTGACAGAATCGAAGGTCTTCTGAAAGTCCAGGTAGCACACCTCTACCTCTTCTTCTTTATCCAGTTTCTCCGTGACATTGTCTAAAAACGTCAGCAAATTGGTAAGATCTCCCCCTTAAGAAACCATGTTGAGGAGCTCTGAAGAAGTTCTGTTCACAGGGAAACTTACAGATTCTCTCTCGTAATATTCGTTCAAAAATTTTGCTGACAACACTCGTCAGGCTCATTGGCCGGTAATTTCCAACTTCTGTTCTGTTGCTATCTTTGAAGATGTGAATTACAATGGCTTCTTTCCAGTCTCTCACCGCTGTCCCTATTTCTAATGTGAGGTTGAACAGTTGGGCAAATGGTGACGCCAACAATTTAGCCAGATGTTTTAGGATTGCCGGATGGATGCGGTCAGGTCCTGCGGACTTTGTGCTGTTTAGCTTGGATGTCGCTTGCTCAACTTCGTGGGGCGTAATGATCTAATCCACCATGGGCAGGCTCACGGCATTAAGCAGGGACTCCGGTGCCTCGTTGTCTGAGCTATAAACACTTAAACTGTGCCATGAACGCGTCTGCTATGCTCTTGTCGGTCGATATGATATCCCCGTTATAGGAGAGTGTGGTCCCGATCTCCTTTCTTAGAGAGGACCTGGACTGAACATATCCATAAAACCTCTTGGGGTTCTGTTAAATATCTCGTGCTAGGTTGAGCTCATAGACCAGACGAGCATTTCTTGCTACCTTGATTGCCTCGTTTCGAACCTTTTTGTAAACCATGAAGCTTTTACACTTCCTATGTTGCATATACGTCTTCCGAGCTATGTACTTACGTTGGACAGCTCTCTTGACCCTGGGACGAACCCATGGCTTTCAAACTCTTCCTCCGACTTGTTTCTGATTGACGTGTTTATCCGTAAGAACCCGGATGTTATCGACGTGGATCGACCATAGACTGTCGACGTACTCTACAGGGGTCGTTGAGTTCCAGGCCATCTTATCAGCTTCTAATATTAGTTTCTTGTTGTCTATTCGGTGAAACTGTTGCACCTTGTGTGCCTGCTTCACCGACAGGGAACACTGAAACGAAAAATAAATCGTCACGTGATCACTCTTTCCCAGTGGTGCTGCAGGCCGTACGTTTGTGACGTCCGTGCTGTGCCGAGTTAGGATCAGGTCTAGCACTGAGGCCATCTGTCCGGGTCTGAATCTCGTAGCTATTTTCACATGCTGTGTTAGTGTGAATCTGTTGACTAGGTCGAACAGCTTGTGGTCAAACCCTCTGCCATTAGCAGATCCCAATGACCAGTTGATTTTAGGAGCATTAAAATCTCCCAAAACGAACAAGTGATGGCCTGATTTACAGGCCGACTGAAATGATTCTAGTAATACTTCATCTTCCTCTAATGTTGCACCCGGACTGCGGTACACCCCGAAGACCATCAATGAAGGCTTCACGTGAAGTAGGCCAACAGCGGTCTGAACACCCACGCAATTGCAGTTGTAGTGCACTGGAGACTGCCTTATAGAACATCTGATCAACAATAGGCAGCCGCCAGCGACTGCACTGCAACGGTCACTGCGATACCATTGGAACCCACGCGCCCAATGCCCCAGATCTGTTCCTTCTTTGAGCCAGGTTTCTGTGAGGAAGCAAACATCTATGGAATAGATCACTGTGCGCAGCTCGTCTCTCTTGTTGATCAGGCTGCATACATTCGCTTGCATGCATTTTAGCTCTGACGATCTGGCTATCTGCCTACTCAGCGATTTGGTCGTATCTAATCCCTCGGAGGTTTCCTCCGAGGAGTAGATCGGTTTTTGAATGTAAGGATAAGAACCAGCTCGATGTAAACCGTTTTTCTCTTCGGTGTTTGGCTCTCCAAGGCTGTGGCATCGTCGTCTTGTTCTCTTAGCGCTGCGTTTTGCTTCCTAACCAAGGTTTAAGCTAAGTCGCTCACTTATGACTCCTGGTGTGGCTGATATCATCCCATATGGGCCAGGTTTGCCTTCCGTGGCTGTGTCTCCTTTGACTTTTATGCCTGGCATCCTCTTAGCCATCGTGTCAGCTTTGGATAGCACCAGATCCCGAATGTTACGGTCTCGAAATTCAACTAGGAGTGGTCTGCGGCTGTTCGTTTGCGTTTTAGATGTAATCCACCTACCGAGTCCGTGCCCTCTGCGCCATTTTGTCGCTGCGGGTGGTTCGGCGTTCCGCAAAACACTTAGAACTAGTTGTCTTTCTGAAGACCTCCCATGTTTAGGATCCGGTATGTCCGGTTCGGGAGCTTGAATAAATATGTTCCTGTCCCTTTTCAGGGTGGCCTCATAGGAATTTTGTAACTGTCTAACTGTGTAATTCTGATTATGTACAGAGGCCACGACATCACGTGGATGGGCCTCATGTTGCGCGATCCGTGCGAGAACCTCATCAAGGTTTGTTGGGCTATTGGGACTGTGGTGCACACGATGATTTACGGGCGTCCTGCTACCTTCGTTCATTTGTCCCCTTGGCGTCGACGCCAGTGGTTTCTCAGGTTTCGTAACTGTGCTAGTAGTTGGCATTTTTGTTCCCGGAGCAACGTCATTGCCGTCTTGGAATTTTGGTGAAACCGAGATGTTGTTTTTAGGGTGTAAAGCTGTTGATCTAAGTGGTGTTGAGCGCACACGAGGGCTACCTCCCGGTGTGGGGTGTACGAACTGCTTGCAGAAGGCTGTCGGAGTGCTCTCAAGTTTCCTTGAGCTTCCGTAATGTTTAACCCTGGTTTTTGCTGCAGCAGCAGCAGCGAAGTTCCGAGACTTAGTGATGCTATGACTTGGGAAACAGGTGCCGGAGGACGATATTTGTGGATCTCCTATTACAGATTCCGATCTATCTGCAAGATTAAGCAACTTTCTTCCTCCGGCTTTGCGTTCTAGACAGACCCGGCACAGGTCAGTGTATCTGTCGTGCAGTTTATATACCTCGGCGCTTATGCATGCACATAACTGGTGACACCATCTATCGCATGTCACATTGGATACCGACCACCACCATTCTTCCACACTGCTTGTTAAGGCATGGATAAGAGACACGAGGCATATTGCCAGCAGGATGATTATATGCTTAATTTATACCTAATTTATATGGCAGAAAAAGAAAAAGTGCAGGACGACAGAGGCAACTTATCTTCGAATTCGAATCGCGCGCACGGTTTGAATTTAATTAATAATAATAATAAATATACAAGTCTCGGTTCGCGTAAATATGGTCAGATGCAACAGCCACGTAATGGCAAAGCGGTCGAGCGCAGATGAAACAAGGGTATATACAAACGAAGGTCCGGCAAAGGGAAGTAAGGAAGAAATCTACGCGGAAACAAGTTCCTACAGGCAAGAGGTATCAAGATTTAATAATATATCAAGATCAAAATTCACGGGGAAATTGGGTTGTCACGCGCTTAACTTGAGTGGTAGTGTCAGAGTGCGAGAAAGGCTCATAATCAGTATGAAGAATTCCAACGTGAAGAAACGAACCAATGGGAAGGTAATAAATAGGGCAGGGAACGTGGTCATCAGCGTCCTATCAACACAACAGTCATCAAACACTCACGCAAACAGCTACTTCAACACTCCACACGGAAAAATAGCTGGTCCCTATCGTACCGATAACCATTCGTATTGACGGAATCACCACAATATTCAAAGGGCACCCCCATATGAGCATTCGTTTCCCACATTGGTTGTTTTGCATTCCGAAAGGGAAAAAGGGAAAGTCTATATGTGATAAGGCCGTCTTAGCAGTCTAGTTGGACTGGTGCATGAAAGCTATTATAGCCTTGAAAACGCGGCTTCCTGTCTTGGGGTTTACATCGTGCAGCTTGGCTAACCCGTAGTGCAACATTTTGTAATCCAGTTGAAATGCATCACTGCCGGCGACCGTTACCTCTCGGCGAAACATACTGCTTTTGGGCAGCTTGTATTCAGCAAGCCATCGTCGATTGATTGGCAAGCGGCCTGGAGCAAATGCGATCATAGTTAACAACAAACTACTGTATGGATAGAAGTGCCTTTTAAATACGGACAGCATATAAACGCATGGTAACCACATGGACTTTTAGAAATTGCACTCGCACGTGCCGCTTCTGATGCTCGCTATATACTGTGTGCCCTCCTGTCTTACTCGGAGTTACAAACTGACGTTACATAAAGAACTTTTTAAGGTTATTACTATTGAATGCAAGATTGTCGGTTGGTAAGATGCACACTTTCAAATCCTTTGTCTTTTTATCTCATTCCCACATCATTCTCGTAACTTAGACGTGGTGCCCTCTTGACACCTCAGACAGTCAGATGAACATCCTAGGGTATAACATGTTACGTGGGGATCGCCTCACAGGACGGGAAGATGGGTGCATCATTTACCTAAAAGAGCAATTTTCCGCAGTCACAACTGATGAGTCTATACTTCAAAAACTCGAGGACTCGTTGTGGTTAGTGGTCTCTATTGGTTCTCGCGAGCTACTCACAGGATGCACCTACAGACCGCCTTATGCTGAGATCAATGATTTGACTGACCTTATGGAGATAAGAAATCATGTGCCCAGCATGCCTTGTGAACACAAACTAATAGATGACTTTAACATGCCTAATACCTCCTGAACCTCATCCTCTGCTCCAGCAAGTCAGGCCGAATTCCTTTCATGCATTCAGCTGAATGGTTGGAACCAACGTGTACTAACGCCCACCAGAAAGGGGCACATTTTGGATCACAGATTTACCATAGGTATTTCGTCTATAGAGATATCTGTTCTACAACAATTCTCAGGAAGCGACCAAATTGTCGTCAAATGTCTGTTTTATTTCAATATCGTTACCAAACCGACAGTTATATTCTACCATCCGATCAGGTTCATTGATTGGAATGCCTTCTTCTCCCTACCAACATTCTTAAATTAGAATACCTCCCTTCGTACATCAGACCCAATCATAGCAGCCGGAGAATTTATCAGAACCTCAGCGGTTTGTATCGACGTTTTGCTCTCATTAAGTCCAAACGTGTCGGCTCGTATGTACAGGGTAAAGTTCTTACTGCGAGAGAGACGGACGGACTTAAAATGCTTATGTCGAGGTACGGAAGAACACTAGACATTTCCCTGGTGATGCGAATGAGCAAAGTGTTTGGACACAAAACGTCAGACGCAAGTCCGTCATATAAACAAGGAGAAACTCGCTCTCCGTAGTGAGCAGAGATGCACGAAACTGGTGCAACTGATGTGACCGAGATATTCCATGAGGGACCCTGCTATAGGAACTATTAATCTCAAAAACAAAACAATTGTGGATGACCCTGTAGCGATGTGCGAAATCTTCAGCTAACTTTCCGCTGCCTCGTTCAGCGTAGAAAGCACCCCATTACCCGCTCATATTCTATCAAAAACAGATGATGTTTTGGGTAATGTTCTATTTGTTGTTCGAAGTGTTCGTCCACAGTCAGCAACCATTGAGCACCCATTTCATCCTGGACCAAATGGTATCCCACCAATGGTCGTCAAGCAGGCAGGTGAGAATATACCCATCCTCTTAATCAATTTCTTCAACCTATCACTTCTATCCGGCACCTTCCCTTCTAAGTGGAAGACTTAAATCATTATGCCACGTCACAAGAGTGGTCCAAGGCAAGACGTTAGTAACTATCGTCTCGTCGACCTGCTCGAGAATGTTTGAAAGGATAATAAAGGTGCATACAATCGATTCTTCGGGGAAACAAAACTTTATAAACCCTTCACAGCACGGTTTTCTTAGTAAAGTCTCCTGTATGACATGTCGGCTTGAATTCTTAAACCATATATCGACGTCCCTCGACGCAGAAAATGCGGTAATTATCATACTGTCGGACATGCAAAAGCCTTTTGATCGTGTGCCTCGTAAGCGCCTCTTGATCTACATAGAATCTTTTGGCATACAAGATCCCTTGTATAGCTGACTGTCGTCATACCTTGGAGGTCGCACCAAAACAGTCAAAATAGGAAAGCATTGCTCAACACCAAAACCAGTGACTAGTAGGGTGGTCCAAGGAAGCGTTCTGGGCCCGCTGCTCTTCTTAATGTACACGAATTACTCATATGACGTTATTGCAGATGGCAAACCCTTTCTGTTTGCTGACGATATCAAAATCGTTTACACATTCCGCTAGGACAGTAACATCAATTCCTGCCTGCAAAATATACGACAGGACCTAGCATCATTGCGGCTGTGGTGCGGAACATGGCTGATGTCGTTCTCAGCGAACAAGTCGAACATAATCACTCATAGTTGTAAATTACCCCATGGCTCCATCTCACTTGATGGTTGTTATATTGATACAGCCACTTCGGTCAGAGATCTAGGAATACGGTACTCAAACTCCCTTAATTCCTCCAAACAAGCATGCATCCAGGTGGCAAAAACTAAAAGAAAGACATTCAGTCTACCAGCTGCGAAGCTGACGCTCTACAAAATGTGTGCCCGGCCTCAACTCGAGTATTGCACTTTCATTTACTGTCATGTATGCAAGTCTTATAGGCTTGTGTTAGAAAACCTTCAACCGTCTTTTATCAAAAGCTTACTAGGATATTCTTCTTCGCTCACCTACAGACAACGCTGTGAAAACTCGGTATTGATCCACCTTGGCTACGCAAGCTGAAGCTGAACCTGATGCTGCTGTTTAAACTCATACATTCGGAGGATATTACCACAGCCTTCACCGCCCACTTTCAACACAGCTGTCCATATAGTCAAAGAAATAAGGGTTCTACCGTGCCAAAACTGATATCCCGGGAAAATATACAAGCAACCTTATTCTTTGTAAAGTATTTTTACATTTGGAATAAACTTCCAATTGGAATCAAAGCCAGTGACAAAATTCAGCGCTTTAGATAGTGTTTGGACAGCCATCACTTTTGTCGTATGCATCTATACCTTCTATTATCTGTCTCGTCAATGCTGAGGTAGGTAAGCCACTAACTGTGAACGGTAGACTGGATAATTAGGCTATATGCTTTTTGATTGATACTGGTGCCTCGTGTTTTATTTTAAACTCGGCCGTGGTAGCCCAATTAAATTGTAAAATAGTCCAGGCCTGAGTATCGCCATCACATATTAACGGCAAATGGCACCACCTTACAGACGGGCTCACAAGTAGTGGCAACAGAACGGCTGGCTAGTTTAACCACTCGACATAAGTTTGCAGTAAACAGCCACCTCTCATGGAGCGCGTTTTTATGAATGGATTTTCTACGACGGTACTGAGATAAGATCGGCCCGTCCTCACAGACAATCCGTTTTTGTTATAATGCCTCAAACGTTAAACTTACTAGAAGCTTCCGACAACCTTAACGGACTGGAATCGATTCTGATACAACCATTACTTACTAGGACGACTTTGCCACATACTGAAAGACTCATGCTAGCAAGCCTTTTACGCGGCTTCCCCGACGTGTTCAGTACGGTAGTGAGGAACCTGGGCGGACTGGACTTGTACAACTCGAAATCGATACAAGTGACCACCACCCTCTTCGACAACCCGCCAGAAGAATTCCCGTTCACTATCAGTCACAACTGAATACCATGATTCATGACATGCTTAACAAGAGAGTTATACGCCCATCGAATTCCACCCCGGGTATCCCCCATCGTATTGGTTAAAAAGAAGGACGGGAGCTTACGGTTATGCGTTGATTACAAACGTCTGAATGCCATAACAAAAAGGGATTCATTTCCTCTGCCACGCATAGACACCACACTCGATGCTTTGCATGGCGCAAAGTGGTTCTCCACGCTTAATCTGGCTTCGGGGTACTGGCAGTTTGAAGCCCTTCCAGCAGATCGTCGAAAGACGGCATTTATCATTCCATCCGGGTTGTATGAATTTGAAACAATGCTGTTCGGTCTAGCTAACGCGCCTGCTACTTTTCAGCGATTAATGCAGACAGTAGTGCAAGATTTAGTACCAAGCCAATGTCCAATCTACCTCGACGACATTATTGTTCACGCCCCAACAATAGACGAGCACAATTCCAGACTGAAAAATGTATTCGAACGTCTCCGATTAGCGGGCCTGAAACTGATGTCTAAAAAAATGCGTGCTTTTAAAGCAAGAAGTATCATTCTTAGGCCATCTATTAACACCCGTAGGAGTAAAAACCGACGGCACAAAAGTTAAACAAATAGTTGATTGGCCAGTACCACGATCAGTGAGCGAAGTACGCAGTTTTATGGAATGGCTTCGTACTATCGGAAATTTGTTCCATATTTTGCGGAGATAGCATCCTTGTCGCATCAACTTAAGGAGAAGGGCAAGAAATTCGTATGGTCTGCTGAATATCATGCAGCGTTCAACACTTAAAGATAAGCTCAGCTCCCCTCCCATTCTCGCATTCCCCTATTTCTCACCATCAGACGGTCCCTTCATACTAGACGCTGACGCCAGTGACCTAGCTATCGGTGCTGTACTGTCCCAGAAGTCGGCCAATGGGGATGTCGTGATTGCCTATGCAAGTCGTCGGCTCGATAAGCGAGAAAGGCGTTATTGCACTACTCGCCGTGAAATGTTAGCTTCGGTGTATTTCCTTAAACACTTCTGCCTTTACTTACTAAAAACCCTTTAAAGTTCGAACGGACCGCCAAGCATTACAATGGCTTCGCAACTTTCGGGAGCCGGAGGGTCAAGTAGCACGTTGGTTGGAATATTTGCAGGATCACGACTTTGACTGTATCTATCGCCCGGGCAGCCGTCACGCGAATACTGTTAACGCTATGTTATCCACACCATCAGTTGGGGCCACGTGAGCACAATATCAACTGAATGATCCGTACATTTCTAACATCTACCGTCGACAACTTGATGGAAGCCCAAAACCGACTGATCGCGAAATAGAGGACAGATCCCCGGAAGAGCGCTGCTTATGGTCACAGTGGGCGAATTTGCGAGTTACCGATGGCGTATTGCATTTATTTGATAGAGCCAAACGAACATACAGACTAATTGTCCCATCTGACAAGATTTCAAAGATTGTCCGAGAGGTTCATGTAGAACTTGGACATGCGGGTCAGCAGAGGACTGAAGCAGGTGTCCGACAGCGCTTGTGGTGGCTAAAGATACATGAGGATGTTGTTTGCAACTGTGCCAACTGTAAAATCTGTGCGCAAACCAAACCCCCCACTGTAGCTCCCAGAGCCCCGCTTCAAACGGTTGCAACAGTTGACCCCGACCACCGTGTGGGAGTTGATGTGATGGGACCATTACCGACGTCGAGGACGGGAAATAAATATATTCTTGTGATCGTCGACTATTTTACCAAATGGTGTGAAGCCTTTTTGATGCCAAACCAAAAGGCTCCTACAATAACATCGTTGCCCGTAAACGAATGGGTCGCTCTTTTCGGTACACTCATTGAGCTGCACTCTGACCAAGGCGCTGCATTTGAAAGTCACCCCGTAGAGGATGTATTTCGCATGTTGTGGATACACAAAACCCGAACAACTCCTCACCACCCTCAGAGTAACGGCTTGGTCGAACGAACCGATCGTACTGTACTGACGATTCCACGTGCCGTTATTGGGCGATACCAGACAGATTATTGGGACAAAATCCCGCCACATTGCGTCTTAGCCTATATGGCTGCCGTGAATTCGAGCACAGGGTACACGCCTTCACTACTAACCCTAGGGCATGAACTACGCCTGCCAATTGAAGTATTAACACCTCTGGCGCCAGCCGAATGCAGAGGTTTACCACACTATGCCAGGGAGCTGGGCGAACGGTTGAGAGTCATCTATAAAATTGCCGCCCAGCATCAGTCGATGTCGCAACACCATCAGAAAAGCTGTCATGACCGTACAGCAAACGGACCGGTTCACCGGATTGGGGATCATGTCTGGTTGTTCAGACCAAAACCACCATTGGAGCTGCGCATAAATTCCATCGCTCGTGGCTAGGTCCATTCGTAATTGTGCGCGTGCGGTCACTCACTGTATATGCAATTCGTGGTACTACAAACTTAACAGCGGATGTACTTACGGTACATTACAATCAGTTGAAGCCAGCCCAAACGCCGGAGGAAGCCCAGATGTGGCCCCTGCCAGTACCACCTGGCAGCATTCCGATCACGGAGCAGACAGTCGGAATACCAGCCGAAGGTGGTTGCAGCAACATTGACGGTACCGAGGCACTGGGGTCAGTGACTCATTAAGAGGGGATCAGTGTAACAATAGAGAAACTGTTGCGCATGTGATTCAGACTTTCCGCTGATGTTCGTTCTCTTGTTAGCTGTTTCAAGTCGCCCACCTACGTATTATTCGGCGTGTTCCACACGACATGTACGTCCCTAGAACTGTGACATTCGATTCCTCTTGGACTTACTTGTTTGGAATGATTAATAAATGCATTATTATTCGCATTTGGATTTCGAGTTGTCATTGGCGTTGTGCGGATCGCCGCCTCGTCTCTGTATCGTCAATACACTAGTTGTGATTGTTCTTTACGTCTTTTCTCTGGTTTTGGATTGCGTCGGGACTGTCTGCAATCGCTGTCCTGTTTATACATTTATCGTCCTGATACATTACCTGTAAGTTGCAGTGATGTTTATGGGTGTCATCACATCATCATGCAACATTGGTTACGTTCGACAGAAAATAAAAGACCGCCGTTCAGCGTCAACTGTCAATAAGTGGTTCATGCAGCTAAATAAGTGTTTTGGATGTGGACAAGCGTCAAGGTGGGATCTCAGAATTGGTTGTCCACATTTAGCTGAATGATTGATTTCTGTATTCCAATCTGTTTTCATTCTAAACTGAAGTTCAGGCATTCATGAAGAGCCGCTCCCAGATGTGGTGGAATCGCGCATTGCCAACGCACCCGCCTCTTACCCCACCGAGCTACCACATGTAGTAGTGGAAAATGAACCACCTGAAGGTAATGTGGAAAACTTCGTTAGGAAATTTTCTTGTAGGGCCAACGCCCTCCCTTGTTATCCCACCCAAACGTACCGTCCAGCAGGATATCGTTGGACGGTTCTTACGAGGAAACATCTCATTGAAATACCAACGTATGATACTGAAGTCTATGAGATATTACTATCCCAATTTGCCAAAAGACCCCGAACACTGGTGAGCACTCCGAAAATTTGTAATAAAGTGGTCATAGGAAATGGAGTGTATGCCCAATTCGGTTTGATACGCGGTTTGTGTGCTGTCCTCTGCCGGCCCCTTAATCTGCTTGCAAGAAAGTGTCGCTGCAGTGGAATATAGACGGTATGCGACCATACATTTTCGGTAACACACAGTTATAATAATAATAATAATGGTATATTTCTCAACCCATTCGTGAGAAACACGCTCGGATAAGCGTGATCAGTACACACATTTCAACGTGAACTACATAACGTACACATAATTGTTAATTGTACAAGACACCAATTATGGAAATAGAGTAATAAAACGGACAAAATAATGAAGGAACACTCTAGTTTATGAAGAGGCAGATGGCTCACTTGCTTCCGAAACAAAAGTTCTCAAGATTTTCAATATTCGATAAAAAATGTTAAGTTGTTACATCAATTGTTGCTTCACAAGGCTAACGTAGGTCTTATGTTCAAGGTCATGCCAGAAAAAGGATTTTTCAGGATGGAGAAAATGAATAGTCGAAGAATTTCGCCATTAGTTGATATGGATGGCTTCGGAAAAATACGTAGAAATTTTTGGGAAGATGAGGGAAGATAGGTGGGTACCAATTTTTCCGGAGGACTGGACGAGCTTCTGGACTGGACTCCGTTATTTCCTGAAATCGACGGAATTTCACGAATTGCCCAACCAGTACAGGATTTTGATTCTCCGAACGTTGTGGAATGTTGTCACGCATTGGAATTTACCGTAGAATCAAGAATGAAAGGCAAAATTACGTGATAAGCAGAAGAACGTAAAATGGTCATGTGAAGTATGACGAATGATGGATTCTGACATTTTCTGGCTAAATCCTTTATATAACATTTACAATTTTGTGCTAATTAGTAAAATATATATCTCTAACAAATAATTGTTGTCGTATAACGCGAAAAGTGACCAATTCACAGATTATCCTAGTATATGACTACAGCCGAATTCCGATATCGATTTAGTATGTCCGGCCGTTGTGTAGAATGGGAAGATGTTTAGCAACACGGAAAGATTATCAGGTTGTCTGTAGAATAGGAAGAGGCACGTATTTATATGTAATCATATGAGGCGAACAGGTTAAGTTATATATATTCTCTAAACCGTTTTAACTTGCACAGCTATTGCGTAGTGGTTAATAGCTATACAGAGCTGATAATCGTTGAGTATGGAGTAAGAGTACCGGGATGGTTTGGTTACTACTAACGGGGATGTTTAAGATGCCATATGTAGTTTTGCTATGCAGCTGCAATTTTTCGACAAAGCTGTGTACAAGATCTATCCTGCTGGAGAAATGATAAGTTTCGAAATGAGGAATTTCTCAAATGGCTAAATTGATAGCTTTGATCGGTTCGAAGTGTGTGTGGCGTTACATCCTGTGGTATAGATTCACCCTCCGTTATTATTAGATTAGATCTGATGGTTAGATGTTATTAGGTCCGTTTTGAAAGATATCGTCTTCAGGCAGGCAGAGTTTGAAGATCAACATGACGTTCTTTAATGTTAGGAAAGTTTCTAGGCTTCGTTTGAATTGATGTATATTCTTACTGGTTCTAATTGCATGTGGGAGTTTGTTCCAAATGTAAGTATATTTCACTAGAAAAAAATTTGAACGGAGTTTTCTACGGGATTTAAGAGTTGCCAAAGTGAACTCTTTGTTCCTGATGTTGTATTTTGAGCTATGTTGAAGGCGAATCGCGAGTTTTACCTTAAATTTATTGCTATAAACTAGATTATACATGAGCGCAAGGTTTAGCTTGAGACGCCGTAGCCAAAGAGGATCCAGTTTAAGCGTCTGGCATCGTTCTCTGTAGTTCAACGAAGGCGGATAACCCACTAAACCTTTCGTAAATGCACGTTGGAGACTTTCCAGAGCTAGCCTATCAGACTTGCGCAAGTGACTATATATTAACGTGCAGTACTCAAGCTGGGGTCGTACGCACAGCTTATAAAGATGCAGTCGAGCTGCAGGAAAAAAGAATGAGTGCCTGATGTATCCAATCGTTCGCTTAGTTTTAGCTACTAGGAATGAAATGTGTTCAGTAAAATTGAATGAGTTTGAGTAACGTATACCTAGGTCGCGGACTGAGTTGGCAGTTGGAATAGCATGACCATCCAGCAATGGCCAATCCTGTGCAGGTTTATCGGGTCTTTTGTGTCAACGAGATTTGAGGTTGGTGTTTACAGAGGATCAACGAGGCCGTTGAACGATTAAGCGCAAATGCAGCGAAGCATTGATGAAGTGAATGTTCTCTACCGCGAAGTACTAGTCATTCCCGGCAATAGTGCAAGCGTCCCTGCGGTGCTTTCAAACGTTGTATGTGACACCCCAGCTCGCTGCTTCGCTAAACAGTGTGAAGGTCACTCTGGTTACTTCGGTTTTGACCGCTGCAGTCAGCGTGGTGAGTTGACAGCACACAAGCTAACCTTCCAGAAATGTGACTGCCCAAACAGAACAGATGGAAGTTTCCGTTCCCAGACTGACCGGCACGATCACACTGGCGAGTCCCCATTTCTTACTCCCACCCTGGATATGATCCGGAGTTTCCCGCATGATTATATGCATAATGATGATGCATGATTATATGCATAGCTCTAAGCAAAACCTATTTTGCCGCAAAACTGCGAGTCCAGTTCAGTTCCATACCGATTTTGCGTCCTCAGTTGAAAGATGTATTGACTGTTCATGCTGCCTCTTACTGTGTATATCATTTTGTTTGTTCGTGTGGAACGAGCTATGTAGGCCGCACGACACGGCAACTATCTGAACGCATTCGGGAGCATCATCCGGTGTGGCTGACTCGGGGCTTGTCAAAATCTTGCTCGTCCTCTATCACTGCACACCTCATGGAGTCCAACCACTCAATCGATCTCAATGACTCATTTCGTCCTATCTATCGCGCCCCAGGTTTACAATCGAACCACGTCAAAGAGCGCTTACTGGCAGTCGCGGAGGCCATAGCCATCCGTTTACTCTCCCCCCACTATATGCGTCTTGTGTGACATGTGTAACGAAACGTTTGATCGGCCTCTGGATATCGTCATCACGTGATGCCGGGCACCCCTTTAGTCCTACTTTCAATCGTGCGATATGTGATCGATTGAAGAGGACGTATGTGCACACACCGGTTGATTTTCGAAGGCTTCGCCACCCGACAACGGAGTTTGAACGCTAGAAAGCAAAGGAATTCAGTCAGTTTCTGCTCTCTCCTGGTCCTATTTTACTGCGTGGGTTACCGGATTCTGATAAGTATGGGCACTTTATGGGACTGTCCGTTTGTATGTACATCTTATGTCACCTTTTGTTGATACCAAACCACGCTTCTTTTGTTGAACACTTGCTGATCATTTTCGTAAGACAGTTTTCTAACGTTTATGGCTGTCATGAGATAGTTTACAATGTGTGTAGTCTAACTCATTTGGTAGACAATGTGTTACATCACGGACTGCTTGACGGCTTTTCTTGTTTCCCATTTGAATCGTTTTTGCGCTTCATGAAGACGTGCGTTCGCGGCCCAAACCGACCAGCAGAACAAATATTCCGCCGACTGATCAAATCAAACTGCGGGCGAAAGATACACGACGGTGTCCCCGTGGATGATGTCGGTGCGGCATTGGGCAGGCGAAGAGCTGGTGAAACCGACAACAGAATAATCAGGAACAGCATGTATTCCACTAAACCACCTAATAATTATGCTCTTATTGATGGCACCCCGGCACAAATAGTAGGATTTGAGATGAATTCGGTTTCTCATCAACTATTTAACCATGTATCCCCATTCTTTGATCATTACCTCAGTTGCGACGACCTGCTTATTTATTACATTACTGCTTCCTCCCCCATCACCTATAGTGAACCCATTACCAGTATCATTGGTAAATGTTTTGGTATTCCTCACACAGATGGTTTTGTTTTGATACCTATTTTACATACTTTCAATAAATAGGTACAGGTTAATCAAATCGTCCTCTCAGACTTCCCGTATTCTGTGGATGCATGTAAGCAGAACAGCATAAGGAACTCATTTTTAATGTGTTTTCTTCCGCAGGTGTACCTCATAGTGCAGTTTTAATCTGATGACTACATCGCTATTGTTCGCAGTGATTGAATATTTACCGAAAAGTCCGTCGTTTGACCAGCAGTTAGAAACAGAAGCATGTACAGACGTATGCTGCTGAACGTCGTACATTTACCATCCGTGACAACCGTCTATGATGCTGCAGATAGGTTAGAGTGACATTCGTTATATAGTGATGCATCACACACTCTTAAGCGGAGGCCTTCAAGCTCGAGCAACAATTTTTAGAAGAATCCAGTGGTGCGCAAACGGACGCTATCGATAGAATGACAAGCTTTAGCACCCGGTGGCCAACCAGGAAAAGGTTTGTTGCCCATTTCCACTCACACTAACATCAGAACTGCTGTCCAAATGACCTCATCCGTAGATGAACAGGATGGGTGCTATCAAGTTCACACAACAGAGTGTGCACAGGACAAGTCACTTGTAGCTTCCGAATATGCACTACCAACTCCACTTGAAGCCGTGCTGAGGCATATGGATTCATCATAGATCACGTAAACCAAGTTTTAGAACGTTCACTATCAATTTCTCGCAGTTTTCCAAAGCAAATGGCAACCACTTCAGCTGTATCCGTTGCTGAGTGCTGCAGTACGCGAGCGTCTAGCAATGAAAGTGCATGGCTATCAGCTATCAACCAAATTTCTGGCAAGATTTGCCGTCAATTCACCACTCCATTTCCAGATGCTATGGTCGCTTTGGAGAAACGTTTCGTGCGCATTGAAGAAGCCGTTCAACCTCTAACTGAGACAGTGCATTTGGCAGAAAACCGAGCAGCTACGATATCGAGACATGTTGAACACATTGCTTTCAAAACAATATCTTCAGCCGACGAGCTCCATTTATCTGAACAACAGCTGGGAGATGAGCACTACTACGACGCCTTTGTATCTCGATTGTCTCGATTAGGGGGTACAGGCCCTCGTGATTAGCTACGTCGAATACTGTCTTCGGAGTTTAGTGTGTATTTCTCAAGGCAAATTATTTGGGGTGGGGTACATGGAAAGCATCAAGCCAGCAATCAGGAAATTATGGACGTTTTTGTAGGTAGGAAATCTGTGTCCAATCAGATTAATCACTTCTAGACGCCGTATGTCACTCTCGTTTCGCGGGAGCGACTGAGAGAGAGGTGGAATCAGATATTAGAAAGTGGCTGCATAGCGCACGAGACCGAGATGGTGGACGGAAACTCAAGATGAAAAGTGACGCTATTTAATTTTTCCCTTAATATGTTATGTCCTTTTGACATATTTATCATGCATGTACACAAACATGTTGCTTCGTACGGATATATGTGTATTTTTGAAAAACTGCTTTGAGATCTGTATGAAGCGTACCCACTTCCACTATAGATTTGGTAAATTGGAAGTATGTGACAACAATTATGAGCGGTTGCCACTTGAACAAAAGAATGTGCATTAGCATGTTAACTGTCGTCACGTTTTTTGAAATCTCCGTTTTCAGACCATTAGAATGCGTGCACCTAAATTGCAATTCAACAAATCAGGTGAGACGGATTATTACTTATAAATGTTTGTTTTCGTTTGTAAACTGCATTCACATTTAAACCGTTATATCCAGTGTGTCTACCATAAGTTGCCTTGGAAGATTTGTTATTGGTTGTTGCTCAGTAACTTCAACTGTCTGTTTATATATTTTTACCCACGTGAACATTCACACTGCTCTACGCCGCTTCACTGAAGTCCTCATTTACAGTATCTATTCGGTCGCTTTGCAGATACTCGTCGAAGATACGCAGTTTGCATGGACAATGAACTACCAACGAAGTGCACGCGATAACGGCAATTTGCTGAATCGAACAACCCTGTTGTAACTCTATGATGACAAACAATAAATGCGCATGCTTGTTCAGTGTTTCAGTCGTTGTTGGTATTCGTGCATTAGCGAGTCCCCCATTGGACTGAGGAGCAATGTACATTAGGTAGAGCAAGGGATAAGGATGAAGTGAATGAGTACTGCGTAGTAGTTAAGAAAAGAGCAAAATCAGGTTCGTGGGTGAAGTTCCGCGCAATAAAGTTTTTGGGGCTAGCCACTATTTTGCCCCCATGGGTTTTTATGTCATACCCCATCTTCACCCATCACCAACCCCCAAAAGCCCCTAGGGGGCCCCTAGCGGATCACATGGAGTGGGCTGCTCGGGACATTTCATGCCGACCTCCGAACCGTCGACAAAATTCTCCGTTTGTTTGAATAAACCCTGAATGCATGACAAAATGCCACAACAACCACTGAACAGAGTTATATATTCCAATAATCACAAGAAAAATAATAAGATCGCATGATTTCTTCGACAGAAAATTCCGCAGACATTGTTTGCCATAGTAAATGTTATATCCCCATATTTTCTCATCGAACGAGTGAAATTACATTCTTTTTTGATCCCCGTGAATACCCATTGAGCGAGGAAAATTTTCAACGGAGGATGGACACACGGAACTTCGTCTTGGCTGATAGGTTCGCGAGATGTTGAACTTTCTGAGCTTTTCGAGCAATCGTCGAAATCCTACGTCAGAATCTGCTCAAATGTTCGCTAGATCTGGGGATTTCCCGCCCTGCCTTGCCAAAGCCGACCTACCTTGACATTTTCCGGATGCCAGTTTTATCACCTAATGCCTAAACACTCCGAAGATGCGTTTGAACGTTCTCTTCGGAGTGGCCTTGAACTATTCAAAAAATTCGCCATCCCACAACCTTGTAAAAAGTAAACTAGTGTAACATTTCATTTTTGAGGGACTAACCCTGTGAAGCGAGCAAACTATCTTCTTCTCTGTTTTGTGCGTCAAAGTTTCATGAACTACAGTCCTTTGCTTTTTGACCACGTCCTTCTTGATGACACCTTTCATGTTTGTGCTACTGTTCATTCATTCGTCTTTGATTGATTGTATATATCTGCAGTGATCGCGCATACCCAGCGTGTTCCTCACATATGCGTTGAGAAGTATATATTATTATTACGATTACCTTCAATTCGTCCAGCCGTTCGAAGTGCAGCAGGGTAGCACGCCCATTGAGGTCCTCCGACACCAATTGACTGGCGAACGTTGACAGCTGAGGGAGTATATTCTTAACGTACACCTCTACGCTGACCACCTCCCGGCGGTCACAACCTTAGGTGCACTGCATCCAAAACTCCCGCATTAGCCATTCGCTGTGGGACCAAATTTCATTAATGGCCGAGGCTAAGTGAACTCTGGAACGAATGCGCTTATTTAGTGGCCAATTCGCACCCTCCAGACGGTTGTTTGTTCGATTTCCGAAATGAAAAACATCCGGTTGCGCACATATGGCCCGTTTGGGCTTTTCATGTAGCCAATTTCACGGGGTAGTTCATGGAGCTCGGGTATGTTCGCCTGATTATTGCAACATCCCGGTTGAACCTTCACAGAATCCTGAACATGGAAGTAGCATAACATTACGTCGCACTGAAAAGCCATTCGTGCTGCTCGCATTTGGGCGGCTATTTTATTCATCTTAGATGTTCTAACACTTATTTGGTCCCCGATCACTTCTCGGAATGTTTTGGTTAAGTGGCACAAGAAAGCACTTTCTTCACTTAGGACATAAGCATATATCATGGGTCGTCCACGACCTATCCCGTCTGTAACCTGGAGCTAATACAGCTTCAGGCCACAGCGGCAAATGTGAAGTAATAGAGTGCCTAGTTTTGGCGGTTGGTCCCATGAGTGGCATCAAAGTTTACCACATCAGAGAACCGTCTGAACAACTGCACTTGATGTCTCCGTGTGAGACATATGTGCATGTATCTATTACTGTTGTCTCCGATAAAACGCAGTGCGTCGCTTTTCTCCACATGACGCAGAATTTGTGGCAGATTTTCCGATACACTATGAGGGCTAACCAACTTACTTACTGCCGGAGGTTTCAACCGATGACAGATATTGAAGCTATCCATGGTAGTTATATACTTGCCAAAAACATCCTCAGCATACTGCTTCAACTCAGCAGTTGGTGTGTTGCACCCAAAAAGATGCCTCGAGTCGTTCACTTCACTTTCCGTGAGCCGACGAATTGTTTGACGCGCATCGTGCAGGAAGGCATTCATGTCGTGGTTGTGCTTCAATATGAAAGACCTAACAACCAACCCGGTTTCTCTCTTAACCACGTCGAAGCGTAATTGGGAGCATGTATCGCCGGAACTGTGTAATGTGAAATATGTAAACTCAACTCACTGAACACGTCGTAATCCACGACTCTTGCTCCCGCGTCGACTGTATTTTATATACCGGAACGCCATCTACCACGTAAAATCAACGGCAATTGCACTCGTATGATCATATTTTAAGCGTTCACTGCGTGATTTCTTGCTCGAACCACGCACATACAGAGCACTATAATCCCACATGTATCTATTCTGACAACTTCTGAACTCGCTGAAGCTAACAAATTCCCGACCTTCGAAGACATCTTTGAAGAAATTTAAATAATCCGTAGCCTTAAACGGAATATAGGATGAACTCGAATCCCCCTGCATTAGACCGACAAAATATATATCAAGGCATACCCCAACAGATTTACGCATCATGCATCACTCATCAAAGAGCGACGGTCGAATATCACTCACAAGTGAAGAACTTCTTCTCAGGATAGCGCATTTATATCATCGAAACACCTACCATTGCTAAGTTCGATTTCGGCGCCAAATAAAGAACAAACCGATTTACGCTCGACTAAAACAAACTTTCTAACTCCCGTGATCCCTTCCGTCATGCAGATCAATGGTTTCCAAAGTCCTGGATGATACCGCGGATATAACACCCAGTTTTCAATGACTTTTCATTTTATTGTCGTCAAGCGGCAGGTTTTACTTCCTACAGATAATCCCCACCCTTCGCTGGGTCATATCTTCCAGTGGCAGGCTTAATCAACCATTTTTGTTTGGAATCGAAAGGTCATTCTTTTGAGTATGCGTTAACCCACCGACAAAATATTTGACCAACACAGGGAGGAAGTAGGAACGCCTCCGTGACAATCGGCTCGAGTTACACCCATTGTGACTCCGCTCAAACCTGAAGTTGAAACGTCACGAAATCGCGACGATTATCGACCCATGCTCAACGAGTGTCCCCTGCACACGAGTTGTACCACTGCTGAACAGGGGACATTAAGCATCAATTTCATGGTCCAATGTCCTGTGGAAGCTCTACCTGATAGAGGCCTTTCCGCAGGTTCCACTTACTGGGGCCTCCAGCGATCTGACAAACGCAAATTATCCTTCAAAAGTGTTTCGTCACACTAATCTGCCCTTGAGTTTAGTTCTATGCCCTACAATATTTCAGGATTTTACGAATATTATTGCCACTAAATCAGTGGGTGTTTTCGTTCACCAGGATGATAACACTATGCATGTACAATCCAAGATTATCCGTGATGAACGAACGCACGGTATACCTAGACGCTTTTGGTCTTTAAATGCTGTTACTAATTCCTCCAAGTGCATCTTTGATGGGTCCAATTTTTCATGTGTAGAATTCCCCACTGTTGAGAATGTTCATCATCCAACACCGGGAGTTTTCCACCTTCATCCGGAGTATTTACCCCGGAGAATTTTGGTAAGTTCCACTCTTCAATGGGTTGCCTTCGTTATCATTTTCGACTTATTCTTAACTTCTTTGATTCAGCAAAACTGAATTTCAGGTACTTTCTCAGAACAATTTGGTCTGAAATGACCGACATGAACAAGCTCCTCAGCCTCTTTTGACTTTTTCTGCCTACTACGGCAAAAGTACCTATGGTCTCTTACGAATCACCAACAACACTGATTGTGGATACGCCACCAGTGGGCACTGAAGAGGCTTCAGTTCAACAAAACGTAGATTACCCAAACAGAATTAACCACTGGCGGTTTACCGACCGATCACTAAAAGTAAAAATATTGTTGATGTTAATTTCGGTATATTCGCCGGTAAATTTCTATGAGTCTAGTAAGTGCCTTACTAAGTCTCCCGCGACAATGGTTTGGCGACGGATTGCTGCTCTGGCTGCGTACTCTTGTAATATCCTGTATTGTGTTGCGAAATTCCTTCCTCATGCTGGCTTATTTTAACGTTTGTCCGGCGCTACTTATATCACGTAATGGTGAAACACCCATGAGATGCATTTGGAGGTATTCCCCGGAGTGACCCCGAACTGGTTGGAATATCGACTCACACATAACCTTACGAAAGGTGAGTTGATGTAGCATCCTATTTTTTAGACTGAATCTGTGTAACAGGCAAACTGGCAATTTCCTTGATGCGTGCGTCGAAGTTTTTTAGGCTACAATCATTTTCGTTTTGATCACGCCTGCTTTGGTGACAGTTTTCACGTTTGTAGTACTATTCGATTATTTGTGTTTTGTATCGCCTGTGAGTATTTGCAGTGATCGTGCACATCTGAGCGGGCTTCTCACACATGCGTTAAGAAGTATATAGTATTGTTCTGATTACTGTTCTCGGTGCACTTATTCTGGAGAAGTTCGTGGATCAGACTGTTGATTGGCCAAACCACTCCCAGTTCCTCACTTTGAGCTGATTAGCGACGCCACCAAATACGGCCATGCATTCTTGGACGCATTGCGCAGTGGTTGAAAGTAGAATGGCCTGCGAATACTCCTTCAGTTCTGCGTACATCAGGATGGACCCTCCGTTTCTCCCCATTTATCATTGTGCCATGGTAGTGGAATTGTTACTACTCACAAATAGATGTCTGCTGTAATAGCTAATTTACAGTGTCTTCCAGAGACCAGACAAAACGAACTCATTGGCCTTGATAATTTGTCTTTGATCAGAAATGAATCCGTAGTACTTCTAGCCAGTGTGCTTAATATGTAGGCAAAGCACAATCGCGTCCGTCAAAATGGGCCAGTGGCTAGTGACCTGTAAGGCCTGACAATGAATACGCGGTGGCCATCAAGGCCCACTCCCAGATAGATATTTCGCTCTAATTATTCTTGACTCCTGTCTGCGTTAGCCAAAAGGTTGGTTCGCGTCAACCGTAACCCCTGATTTTACTCAGGCCGCACACCGTTAAACGTTCAGTCGGAAAGAAGTGCCACTTGCTTTGGTTGCTGATAATCACACTCATTCCAATGTGCGGGAGTTTGAGGATTTTTGGGAAAGGTGAGCTGTACACATCTGCCCACAACACGTTGGTATTCACGATTTAACGGTGCAAATGAGGATTTACCTATTCTGGAATTTGCAATCGAATTTGTGAATTTTTCTCGCTTTGAACAATTAAGGAATGGTCTGTGTGATTTCTTGATGTGACGTGGAAATCATAAACACCCAACAACTGAAAACAGTCCCACAAAGTTATTAAATATGTCCGTGAAACAGCAGTTGTTGACCGGCACTCTCCGGCTGGTTATCAGCCAATAAGCCTTACTAGAATCCCGTGCATAATAATGGAGCACCTACTAAAGCGCGCCATACTCAATCACTTCTTATCAGATGATCTCTTCTCTGCCACCTAGCATGGATTCCTTCCTAGTCGGTCATGCATAACAAACATGTTTATTTTCATGGATGGTCTGACGGAGGCCAAAGACAATGGCCTCATCTCTGATGCTGTTTTCTCTGATTTCGCCAAGGCTTCAGACCCTGTCCCACACGGACCCCTGAAACACAAACTGGAAGCCTACGGTATTCACGGAGAGGTTCTTCGCTGGATTGTCTTTTCTTGATAATAGAACTTCTAGAATCAAGACCGGATCGGACCTTCCTTCTCCCTCTTTCAGTTCTGCGGGAGCTCCCCAAGGGTCAGTGTCAGGTCTTTTGTTATTCCTCATTTACATCAGCGACCTTCCAGATAGTATTTCCAGCAACGTCCTCTCATATGCAGACGACATAAAAATCTGGAATGCCACTGATCCCAGCGCACTACAAATTGATCTAGACGCGATCACGCGCTGGTCGGACGATTGGAGTCTCCCACTAAATGACAATAAATGTGCTCATATGTCACTCGGTGGAGATTCTGGCAATGCCTTCATGATTCACAGCGCATCTAGCACAGCAGATACCATGAGAATCGATCTGAAGAAAGATCTGGGGATATGGTTGTCGTCTAGCTTATCCTTCTCGTATTACCGTGAGATGGCGGCAAGAAAGGGATTTGCCGCTCTTATGATGATTAGGCTCACTTTCCCCCGCATGGAGAAGGAAGGTTTTCAAACGCTTAACGGGATTTATATAAGACCACTCCTCGAGTATGCCAATCAGGTCGTGTCTACCGGTCTGGAGAAAGACATGTTAGCTGTTGATGGTGTCCAGCGCGCGTCTACCAAGGTGGCCGCGGGCCTGAGTAATGTTACTTACGAGTCTCGACTTGAAATTCTTGACCTTTACCCAGTTGAATTTCGAGGACTCTGCGGTGATTTGATACTCACACACTTCTTTAGATTCGGTCTTGTAGGACAGTTCTTTACTGTAGCTGAAGGTGACGGCCGGCGAGGACATAATAGGAAGCTTTTCAAATTTCGTCCTCGAACCTTTCTTAGGCAGCAGTTCTTTTCTCACAGGGTTATTAACTATTGGAACAGCCTTTCTTCTGTAGTCATCAGTGACGCTTCTAGGAACCTTCTCAAAGCTGTGCTTGATTCTCATTTACCTAAAATTGCATTACGCGAGTTACCTTACTTTGTTCTTGGTATTCACTGTAATCCCCAAGAGCGGTGCTACACCCTGTTTCCAATTATCGCCTTTCAGATCAACAGACGTCCGCTGACACTAAGCAAGGAAAGCCGACCTGATCTGGGAACTTTTGGCCGCTGCCTCGAACACGTGTATCAATCTCTGAATCGCTGAATCGCTGAGTCATAAATCCGCTGAAGTTGTGCCCCGTTGTGTTCACGATTGCCGACCGTCTGGGGCAGTTGTGTTTGACAACCTTCTCAATCTAATGCGTTGCGTACACGATTTAGTTAGTAGATATGTTCACTGCGTATATTTTGACCAACCTGCTCACGTTTCAGATGCTTCCGCCACTGCTGTGCCGGTTATTGATGCTGATATTTTCGGGTGAAGTTTACGTTCAGGTTTCTTGGTTGCTACCATTTGAATGCATCGGAGATAAGCGATGCAGAACTTACGATCATTCTGGTTTCCACCTTAACAGCGGCGGATGTGAGGATCGCCAAGAAGCCTATTTCTCGCCACTGTTGCACTATC
This sequence comes from Paragonimus westermani, assembly GCA_008508345.1. Taxonomy (NCBI): domain Eukaryota; kingdom Metazoa; phylum Platyhelminthes; class Trematoda; order Plagiorchiida; family Troglotrematidae; genus Paragonimus; species Paragonimus westermani. The sequence goes on along the minus strand of QNGE01001464.1, from coordinate 79,188 downwards.
ACACCATCAAATAAGCGTACGGTTGTGCGAAAAAGACAAACTCTTCATTTTTCCGGATCCAAGGCGGCATTACTACTGGGTCAAATTTAGCACTCAATTGAACAAATTCGAGTATTTTATATCTAAGTTACAAGAACCGTCACAATTTTACACTGGATTATCCCTTCTGACTCCCTTTGCAACATTTCTTCCGTCACAGAACCTTTCCGCTCGAAACGTTTACCCCCCATTGCTTGCAGCTAGATCAGCATACCTAGTTCCTTTACTCCGGTAATCATAAGCGACTGGTCCCACAGCTCAGATCCTGGATTGATCTTTGAAGCCATATCCCCGAATTGCTCCAGTCGCAGCAACCATGTATAAAATTGTTTTCATTCAGCCGCTTTGCGGTGTGTGTGGACTAAGGCTGGTACGAAACCCTCGCAGAGCGCAAAATCGGAGTCGTCACCGCACTCTGGACTGATAATCCGCCGATAATCTAGGCAGACGGGTGAGCTTCATTTCTGCCAGCACATTTAAGAACGAACGCGAAAAACATGAATTGAGGTGGGCGAAGGCATAATTAGAGAAGCAGAATCGAAAGTATTATCCAAAATTTCATCACTGAAAGATAGAAGTATCGCATTATCTATCACACCCAGTACTGTGGAGCAACTAGAATGCTGCTATCAACAATACCAAAAGATTACCCCGGGGTGGTGTCACGTTCAAACGTAGCCACTTCAAATTTAGAGAATTTAAAACCCCAGAATCCTTCACATGCCCAGGAAAACAAGTTTATGACCGACGCACACACTTGCCCACAAAATTACGCCCCTTCGTAATAATCGGATCATCTTGGCATGTTTGTGCAGTACGCATGATAGTGGCTAACCGAAATAGGCCGGTGATAGCAATACAAAAGCTGTGCACACCAAAATTGTCAGAAGAACGAAACAACACTCTCCCTTCGTGTATCTAGCATGATCGTAAAAAAATCCCGCGTTAACCTTGGTGTTTCTTCCCAACACTTCCTCCAGGGACATCTGACAACTTTGTGCGTCGTGAAACATGTCCATTTCAATTACGATATCGGCTGTATAGAGGAAGCAACATCGGAGTTAGATAGTTATCAAATACTAGAAAAAGCTGGTGGGCGACCTTTTGTTGAGCCGTAATGTGAGGACCGTTTGAAAGCGTTATATATTTTATTAGCCAGAAAGATATTACTATCGCATACAAGCTTGCCGGAGAGTAACACGCCACTGCTCGTTATAGTTTATATGATCATCTAACACTTTCCTATATATCGCGTGTTACTGAATTTCAGTTTTGATTCCGCGAATGCTCACCGCCTGAGGAGATATATTGCAACGTTCGGTCCATTCTGAGCCACCAGCGAAGTCTCGTTCGGAGGTTCATCCAGTTGTCTGAAAGATTCCGGGGTTTCCTGTCTTCCATCCTTTCGGCGTATTCACCCCCACATTTTCCCGACACCGGTTGCATCAGACAGTGAGAGAATCCCACGACATCCAATTTTTTGCCCTCCGAACAACCTTTTATGAAATTACGTTGTTTGCAACTCAAATGCCACTTTGTAAAGTCGGAAGTGACGTAACAACATGGCTTTTCCACTCAAATCTTGTGGGGTGTGTGATATATATCTTCGTGATGGGGTGTACTAATATTTTTTGTGTACTGGAGGTTTTCTACCTCTCTGCGTGTCTTTTCTGTTAATGAAATCACATATTTCCTGTATTGTGCCATTATTATTCGTATGTATCACATTATATGATGTCCATTTATCGCACCTAACTGAGCGCGTATCCTTGAGAGATTTCTCATTATTATTACCCGGGAATGCTGGACACCAGCGGTTGCTCAGCCTCAGTTTTAATTCCCTCACCCATCTTATCTAAAAACCTACACGATTCAAATGTGGAGACAAGCTGCTGCAGTTCGTTCTGTTCATGTAGATTCACATTTATTTAAAGAACTCGGTTTCTGCCCCCATCACAGTTAGTTTCCTGTACCTGTGTGCTGGGTCATAAGTTTCAAATAGCACAGGATTTGGGTACTGCTACAGCTTACTTCATTCCCTCTGGCTACCGCGGTTTGCTTACAGTGCATAGTGGGCAAAATATCTACTAGTGGCTCACGTACAAAGTTTGTCAGTGTGAAGGACCTTGCGTTGCAAAGCTTCCGTTGTGTACTTGATTACATACCTTCATCCCCGGTTTCTTTGTGCAGCTGTGGTGTGCATAATGGGACTGCATCTAACTCAACTGCGATAGCTGTAGGTATTCCGGACGGCTGCTTTCTGGTCCGATAGGAACTACCAACACTTTGATAATTGCAACTGGTAAGTCAGCATGTAAAGGCAACATGCTTTAGGATCTCGCTGACGGCGGCTGCTAGCACTGCTCTACTCAAGGTGTGATAACCTAGTCAGAACGCAGAGCTTCTAACAGACTACTTGTCACTTATGTTTTGACATCCATTCACGATCGCGTGCGACAAGCATGGCATACCCTTCGTGAAAACCAAACATTCCACTGCCGGATGGGACTCAATAATAATGTGGGGTCTCTCGGAAGACTTCAATTTATTTCATTGATCACACGGTAAGCACGAAAGTCAAATATGTTTTTTCGCCTGTGCTCAAACACAAATATGACCTGGTTGTCCCATTCATACTACCCGTCTGACAGGGAAATCTGGTTCATTGCGTGCAAACTAGCCGAGACTAGTACGTGTTTCTTTCCTTAGTTCACCAGGGATTGCGAAGTTTATGTTAGCACCCTTTAGCTTATTTTCCCTCGGTAGTGCTCCAATGCATCCAAGTATACAATGAATTGGACGACTGCGGAAAACTCTTGCCACGAGCAAATAACAGTTAACATTTTTGGCAACACAATTCTAATGAATGCGCCCAATATATATGGAGGCAACACTGGGCACGATGTTACCAGGCGTAAATTTCTTTCATCTGCCCATCAGCTATAAAATCTAATTGAGCAAAACATAATGAGCGCTCCGCGATCCAAGTTGGCACCAGATTAAACGTCTTCGCTTTAGGATCAGTCAGACTCCACAAGGTATCACCTTTCTTCCTGATCACCCCAAAGATGAGCTCGAAAACTCAAGGGCCGATCAAGTGGCACGATTTGCGCAATTACTATATGTCCTGGAGAACTAAAAGCTTTAAAAAATGCACACGGTCGACTAAGCCAGGGTCGACAAAAATCCTGGCAAAATGACCAGCGTCTCCAGGAATTCCAGTCTATTCCCAAATCAAATAATCTACACCCAGCCTGGATAAATTCTATCGAATATGATTATGCCAACGCTTAACAAACTAACGAAATTCCTTGCGTTTGACCTGACGAATATTGTCTATTTTGTCGAGATTAATGGGTCGTGGCTTTCAGTTAACTCTCTAGATCCCCATGTTGGTGCAACAAACTTTTCTTTCGGAAAGATCGAACAATAAGCAGAGGTGGTCATGTTGCCTTTTATGTCCGCAACTCCCTCCGGGATGGCGTACTATCCCACTGAAAGCTCACGTCAATTACACAGTCACTCTGGTATTCCGTTGCGCCGTACAACTCTGACATATATTTGATTGGGGTAATTTATCGCCGCTCTTGCCCAGGTTCTGAATGTAGTAGGGCGATCCTGTCTAATATGAACTGTGTTTTCTCCCCAGACTGCTCACATACCTTAACAATTGGTAAATTTTACCTGCCACAGGCAGGCTTCCGTCTTTGTTTTTGCGAAGGCTCCGCCAATGAAACCTGCAGCCTCTCTAGCTGGAGTTGGGACTGCGGACGTCAGTGAACATGTTGCCGATCATACAAAAAGGCGCAAAAACCTCGCTTCCTCTCCATTAACTCGCCCCCCTAACAGGTAACTGCTGCTGGAAAGCCTGATATTAGGCGCACCGCCAAGCCTGAACGATTGCGCCGTAATACAGTTAGAATTTATCTGTGGTGTGAACTTATTGCCATGCCACGTGTTCCCAAAAGAGGTTTTCTGAAACTGGGTAGGATGGGCTCCGTCCACTGCATGTTGGCGACTAGTATTATAAAATCAGATCATAACTGTTTGTTAATGAGATGCGCAACAACTCCATTATCACCACCCACAAGGTCATAGTTTATTCGATAGCGGATTTTCGCATTAGACGCCGAAACAATATTTGCGACGTCGGGAGTCAAAGACGATTTGCGCAAAACTTCTGGCATGAGCGCGGTTTAGACTGTTAAAAGCTTCAGATGACCTGCGTCTTAATTCCTGATGTCGAATTCAACGCGCAGAACATTTTCGGAAAGATCAGCTGGACTTTCAGTGACGCTCAACTAAGCGCTCTGTGTTAGACCATGAAAGCTCATATGAGTTTTCTTCAAAACCCCACCAAGATTAAGCCAGTGTGCCCCAGTCAACTGGCTCACAGAGCAAAGCCTTCGAGGTTCCGGCAGACTTTCATAGCGCTGTGTTTGCAACAACCATGCCGAGCAGCTTCCAAAGTCTTAGTGACGCTTTCACACTAGACACCACAGAAAATACTTGGCTACCATAGCTTCGGAAGACCACACCCACATCTTCTGGACCAGGCTGTGCAACAGCTCAAGCCCTTGATCACGGGGCATTCTGCCTGCCAAATATACGACAGGACCTATCATCATCAAAGTCGTGGTGCAAAACGTGACTGACCACTTCTCAGTGAACAAGTCGCACGTTACTACTCATGGTTGGCTAATACCCGGTGGTTCCGTCTCGCTGGTAGGCCAAAACACTAATACCACCACTTCCGTCTGATAACGTGGAATACCATCATCAAATCCCTTCAACTCTTTTGAACGAGTGTGCTTTCAGGTAGCACAACTGTAAGGAAAACAAACTACATCGAAAGGACATTCAGTCTACCAGATACGATGTGGAATCTTCACAAAATACGTGCTCGACCCGGACCTGGGTGTTGCGCCATCACCGAATGATATCTACACAAATCTGACGGGCATGTGTTAGTAAATCGCCAACGATCATCCACCAAAAATTTATTAGGATATTCCCCTCTTTCGCCGATGGAGAACGTGGTCGAAAACTTGATGCTGATCCTTTTTGGCTACAAAGGCTAAGTTAAACCTTGTAGTCCCGTGTAAATTGATACATTAGAACGCATTTACTACCGCATTTGCTGTCCCATCACAACACAGCTCCCCATATGGCCTGAGAAATAAGGGTTTCATCTTATCAACCCTGCTAGATCGGAAAAAAGTTACGTGCAAACTTCTTTATTGTAAATCATTCCTATATTTGAGATAAGCTTCCGAGTGAAATCAAATCTTGTAGCGACATTCAGTCTTTTGGAAAAGGTCTTAATAGCTGCCTTATGTTATCAGTCACAATGTCTACCTGAAACATTATGTGTTCTCTGACTACTTTCCAATGTGGCCCGAAAACACCTAACCCCCAGCGGAAAATAACGTACAAACCCGTTCTGCTATTAGGCTCCTTCCAAAAACAGCTTACGTGAAACGGTTTTTTGCATCTCTATCATTTACTCACAATCCACCTAACAAAGGATCCCTTGCACAGTTAGCATCATTTTAATCATGTGCGGTATTGTGCACACAATATACGGCTTGCGGGAAAATGTCGAACTGGAGCAGAGTGATTTGATACAGAAGTGTAGTTTCAATACACACACAGAAAAAACAGGTTTTTGGTCCACATACACTTATCTACATATGTATGCCCGTTTGCCGTAATTTATTCATCCTGGTAACCCTCTATGCTATGATCAATGGTAGACTGTATTGAGCGATTACTGGCCATCACACGAAGGCTTTCCACTCAAAACTGCGAGAAAAATACCAATTCAGTATACCTTAAACGATCACGTTATAACCTCAATTTACACATTGTGCTGCCTCCCTTGCTCCAAACCCAGCGGACCATCCACCTAAAGACCTCTGTTGTTTATTAGGTATGGATTTTAAGCACCGTCCTTAAAAAACAAATTGACGTCAAAACTTCGTACGGAGTTTTCATTGTCACTTGATAATCATCAAGGAGGTGGCTGCTGGTTACCTATCTATCGCAGAGTACGATGACATCTGCTTGCGAACGTTATATACTTCATTGAAAAAGGAAAATGTTAATTATATTTGGGGCCAGTCAAACATTGTAAAAGTATTCGTCGTGGTGAAGTTGATCACTCCACAGTTTCTTATTTGACGCATGAAACTATGCTCTTTTTCTTACCGACAAAAACAATCGATGTGCAACGAAAACCTCTGTGACAACTGGACACAAAAAATTCTGTATTGACCAAACGACTCGCGATGTTTTCAACTTTCGAGCGTTTTTGAGCAACTGGCAATGTCCTACGTCACAGTCTGCCAAATTGTTCGCCGGGTTTCGGAATTTCCCACCCTCCCTCACCGAAGACGATTTGCTTCAACATTTTTCGGACGTTATTTTTATCGAATGGTGCCAAAATCCTCTAAGGATGCATTTGGACGTACTAGCCGATGTGACCTCATGACCTCGATCAACGTTTTATTCCGGTGCTGGTTGTAAAATTCCGGTGATGCTGCTTCGTGCCATCGGTTCTGGTCAATTCGCTGGCATGTCAGTTCACTCGTGTTCTGGGCGGTGGCTGGTCACAGCCTTCTCGGAACCACTGACTGAGTTGGTGTTGATGAAATCGCCTTGTCCGATCCTTTCACATGATGGACGCTGTATGTTTTGGCATTGCCAAGGCTTTTGAGTATGTGAACGACTATATCACATTGGACCAGCTCCACCACTGCGGCGTCATTTCTAGCCTTCTTAACCGGTTCGAATCCTATCTAACGGGTCAACCATATCGTGTGATTTTGTGCGTCTTTTTACCTTTCGCCAGACTCTGCTTCAGTAGTGTTCCACAGTTTTTCATCCTGTAGACTACGCCTATCTTTATCTTTATCGATGACCTGCCATGGGAAGTACTAGTACTAGGTCAGGCGTTAGAAAATCTGATGTTGCGCCAGCCCCTTTGAGGTATTTGTTCGGGAATTTCAAGCAATGGTGTTCCAACTTACCTACAACAGCTTTACTCGTTTTCAACTTGAGCAAAAGACCCTGGTTTGTTGTCATCATTCTTCCCAGCCAAAGACGATTTGATTCAACATTTTTCGGACGTCAGTTATGTCGAATGGTGCCAAAATCCCCGAAGAATATATTTGGGTGTATTTCCCGGCGCGACCTCGAACTATCTGGAACACCGGCTCATACATTACTTTGTAAAAGGCAAATCAGTGTGACGTCATATCTTTCGGGATGAATCTATGGAACAAGTGCTCATCTTTTTACCTTCACCTGCGTCACAGTGTGAACCGTAATCTTTCTCTTTCTGGTTACGCCCTTGTTGCTGACAGATTTCCCGTTCGTAGCAGTGTTTGATTATTTGCTTTGCTGTATAGCCTGCAATGATCGCGCACATCTGTGAGTGTTTCTCACAGGTTCTTCGAAATGTACACATCATTACTGTTATTTTTAGCAGTAAACGCTCTAAGAAGATGCAGCATGAACGAGTAGAAACACTGTTATCAGTCAGGTAGCTGTACTAGCCTCCCAAACTGACTAGTTGTTCGGTTTCCTAGCCCGGTCTTGACCTTCCATGAAGTTCCAATGTGGATGCAGTTGGGAATTAAGTACTGACATGTGCATAACTCATTCTAATGCACGTAGTGTTAGAAACGAGTGAGATGAGTCAAAAGCTGCGGCGGTTTGATCCGCCGCCACGGCAGCTACTGAGACGTGGTTAAGCTAAAAATAGAAGTCGAAAGACCGTATCCACTGAGGTATCGTTAATATCCCGCAGACAGTCATGATGGCAGGATAAGGTGAGTTACCGTTCTTGTGGTCAATCAACCTTATGGACAAACATGTGGTAATGAACTGGTTTTATTAAATATGCAGATGGTCGACTTTTCCACTAGAACACTGCTCATTGCGTTTATGCATGGCAGTCCCTCAGCTGCGTATTTGGAGAACGCACAACTGATTGTACTGCTTAAAGATCAGGGCACCAAAGCTGGTGTAATCATTTTCCAGGCGAATTCAACGCACGGGAAATCGATTTCAGTGACAATAAAGCGTGGAGAGTGTTCTTCGTACAGACTTTTCTGAGAAAAAATTCACTCCAAAATTATCATCGCAACGTGGATATCAAATCATGCGGCAGAGATTCTGATGCTCATCAGCTGTCCTGAAGTTACTAATCACGAGATACAGGAAAAGCTTGTTGACCTGAGATTCGGAGCGTCTCTGTGTGTGGGCGATCGTGGGCCCTTGAAGTTAGTTTTAACAACGAAGGGTGCAAAGCTGCCAAATAAGTGGCGACCTAAACACGGAGGGTCGGAACGTGTGCCCTGGTAGGCAAAGCACACCAGCTGCTGCGGACGAGAAGGAACTGAACTTAGATGAGGCCGGAAGATAAGTATGGCACGTCTCGCAAGTTTGGCTAGTGGATTCCCCTGTTATGAAGAATCAGGCTTTGTGGCACTACACCGCGTTAAAACAGAGGGTTGGTAAAGCGTGCAAAATTGAGAATAAAGGCTGGAAGCTATTTAACATTACCAGTTAGTGGAATGTGAAGTTGCAAGGTGTGCAGTCGCGAAATGGTGGAATGTCGTTTGGAATATGGAACGAACTTCGCTTTGAGGGCCGAAACCCACCCATAAGCTCGTCACATGCACGTGAATGCGGGGGCATCCTAACGGGTGGCAGTGGGGAGAAAGCAGAGACTCTCTTGCGCTTTTTGAAACGAGCACCGGAAGGAAGAGCAACCAAAATGAGGGCTGACCCACGATGTTAGAGATGTTTATCTCGCCAAACGAAGTTTGGGACCAATCAGTAAATTTGGGCGGGATTAGTGCAGTACGCTCAAATGACACCCAACCTGTTAAAACGCAGTCACAAACAAGAGCCTCGGCATATCCCCTGTCAACTCATTTCTTTGCTCATGAATCAGGAAAGGTTGCCAAAGGATTGGGAGTTGGATGCAATCATTCCAGTTTGCAACAGGGTAGCCTCAAACTACAGGTCCGTAAACCTTGCAACAGCGGTTTTTAAAGTCGTGAAGCGGAATAGTAAAGACAAAGTGTAACCACTTGTCATGTAACATGGGAGTTTAAGAGCATAGCAACAAATCTTCCTGGAATGATAATCATGGCCAACAAACCTGTTGTCTATCCTAGATTAGATAACATGGTGGTCGGACCGAGGCAAGAAGTCCAGCTCAGTTTCCCAGTTTTCAGGGAACAGGTTGACCTTAATGACCATCGTTTGTTATACAGAAAACTAAGAGCTACTAAACTAGACCGGGGAAAAACTCGGCAGATTGATGCCTACCTTTGATACAGGCGCTTCTTTGTGCAGGTGGAAGAGGATGGGTAGTATAACGTTCACCAGGTGTTTGGTTCCTCATGGGTCGGTTCGGGGTTCGCTGATTTTTCCAGCTGGCCGAAGGATTCAGTTCACAGATCTAGCCGTAACTGATGCTTGTTTGTGGAAGAAGTGAAAATAATTGTCTGTTTTAAGGAGGCCTTCATACAGCAAGACTTGGATGCACTGTAATCGTGGACCGCTAGGTGGAAACCTCCACTAAGTGGTGATGAGTTTGGACATCTACTGGGAGTTGACATCGGAACATCACCCGGGCGCGCAGAAGGAGATGAAAGTCGTGTGGATAGACAAGGACAGGCTGATATCAGGGGCTTTGGTAAGTACACCAACGGATTTCGTAGCAAGCACTCGCAAAGCAAGATGAGTGTTGCGTCAGCCCACGAGAACAGTGACGTCGTGAAAGCTAGAAGTTCTGGTTTTCTCGTATAAGGCGTGCTATCGGCCACACATCGGGCACTGTGTGCAGGCGTGTATTCTCTACCTTGGGGAAGACAAACCGGCACAGGAGGCAGTGCGAAACAATTCCATGACGATATTTGTGAATCTCGAAAGAGCGGATTACTTCAACAATTTAAAAAAGCAACCACTTTTCACTCGTAGAGAGGCGCAGGGCGGGTAATGCGATCAAAATTTTTGTGCTTTTGAAATGGATCTCAAATGTAATAAAGCACATGTCAGTTCACTTTGGACACTGGACGCATCCAGGATATGAGCTGGGGCCTGCTGAAAAGCGAGCATGGCTTTCCTCATATCTCAGCAAACCTCTGACTTAAGTACCGACCTGCTAATTGTTGGCTGGTGATGTTTATGGAAATACCACTCATGTACTAACAATTTGCTGCTTACCTACGATTCACGGACAAGGGCAGTTGCGTCCGGCTGGCGTGTGACTACTCTACACCTTGGTTTCGTAAAATAATTTGAAAGGGTCAATAAATAAATGCCTCGAGCTAGGGCTGAGTTCTGTGGAACTACTAGAAAACGGCTTGGTTGGTTATGGGGAATACCTGTCCGACAGACCATACAGTGTCTGGTTGCACACTCAGTACTCCGGCATCCATAGAGTACCCAGAGATGTACCATAGGACTCGTTACTAGGCCCCTTGTTTTTCCTCATGTTCATCAATGGAATCATATTTACTACACATTGTGGGTGCTTGATATTTGCAGATATGAAAATTTGGTCTTTTGTATTTACTTCGTCAGATGAAGATTCACTGCACTCAGACCTCGACAGACTCCGTGAACGGTCGGTGTGAGACTGATTGCCATTCGATCTAAACGAACGCACGGTTTTTCATAACAACCGAAGCATATGGCTGATGCCCCACTTCTGTCCGTATCGCAGCACTCCGATCTCGGAACAGTGGTGAAAGAAGGCGGGAGAAGAAAGATGGAGGGAGATATTTTCTCGCAATACATTGAAAATAGCGCGCATGGTCAGTGGCGTAATGCGCTTAGTCGAAATGAATCTAGGTCGTCTGCATTTAACATATTTCCGTGTTTCTCTGTTGTAACTTAATGAGGTCAAAACTAGGGCCGAACGTACAGGCTTGTTCATCCTATCTACTCCAAGATATCAAGCTACATTAACAGGTCCAACGATAGGCCACCGAACGAGTTGTTGGACCGAGGGGTCAATCATGCAACATAGGACTAAAGCAACTAAACATGTTCGGCCCTGAGCACCGTCGTCTTCGACGAGGTAGGAGATGTGCCCACGACATTTTGATTAACTCAGCTCATCAATGCATTGATTCTACTTGACCTTGTGTTGGTCTGTTACAACCCAGCGATGGAGCTGCTCTCCGAGAGCAAACTCCCTCAGACTTAACAGGTGATGCAGCAAACTGTTGTTCGAACAACTCACTTTCTGCGCGGACACACCGTTACACCAACAGTTCACCGGAGGGAGTCGTCACTGCAGGTTCCATAGAATTAGTCAGTTGTCCATCAGACGGACACCACCTCAATTACCTGAAGACAGCCCCATCCACCTGCTGTACAATGTGTGAAAGTCTTCCCGAAATCCCAGTTCACATTGTGCAAGGGTCTTTTCCTCCCGTCCATTTGCTACATACGGTCCCGTTTACCTGTATGCATGCTCGTTGGCAAATGCACACCAATGGCACTGTACACAATTTCGGCATGCTCGCGCTCTCGACAGCCGGACCCTTGACTCCGTAGCTATTTCGACGTATCGGTGTCGTTCAGCAATCGTCGTCGTCAATTGTTCATATCCTTATTTATCGTGAGGTATTTTTGGCGCATGCCTCAAGAATCGTAAGTTTCGTGCATGCAGGCACTAGAACTGTTGAGCCCGACATGACCGAACACGCAACCTTCTGTTAGTGAGCACGTATACTAAATCACACGGAGGTACAACTTTAAAGCGATCACCACCCTTACTGGCTGTACCACACTGTGCCAGGTGCAAATATTAGGCACATATCTAGTGCCCATCAGGCAACTGAAAGACTCACGCGTCTCTCGGTTGAACACCAACAGTGTTATTCTATTTCATCCGTTTTTTCTGCATTCTCTCCTTTTCCATGCAAACCAGATTGAAAGTTGAGTGTGCTCTATGTGAGGTTGGTCAAACAGTATTGTCATCCTGTTCAATACCTGACTGTGGTAGACTAATTTGGTTATTATCTCTCTCTCTCAACAGATTTCAGTTATCTCCCCACCATCATCATTCTTGTTGTCGTCGTCACTCTCCCTCAAATCACACGCTTTTCCCCAGTACCAAGAAACCAGTCTGTACACACTTTCATCTCACGGGAACATTTCAGCCCATGCATATTTTCGACTTAGCGAAAGCAGTACTGATTCCCTACGCCGAAACTTCCGCAGAGCACCCGTATTCAGATCCCCCTCTGCAGGATTGAGAAGCAAACCATCCACAGATCAAATATCTCATAGATCTGCGTCCAACCTATTGAACCTAATGAAGCCATCTTCCGACGACCATGAGTCTGGATGAGGTTTATTATGGTAATAGCCCTGGCATTAAATCTGTATACACCTGACGGGAATGCCACACTGTCTAACGGCTCCGTGCCTACACACCAGTCGATCGATCGGATTCTCTTAACCAAGCTGAAGCCAGGCGTTCGTCTTTTTCAGCTGTTGCAACGCCGCTGGATGGTTGGAATTCACGAGTGCAACTCCTGTGAATACACTGAACAGGAAGTTTAGCTTCATTGTGACCTAACCATAAGAGTTCATCTTTCAAGGCTATCATGACACGCGCAGATTAAAGAGCGTTGTGTACAAGAAACTGACAACTTTTGGCAACAACCGTCAAGTGCTATGACCTGAAGTGAGCTGAGCTGACAAGACTTGGAAGCGCCCGAATAGACCTTGAGGGACAAAGTAGCGCTAAACGTCACTGAGTAGAAACAGATGGCAGGTCATCAAACTTATTGGATTTCTTAGGTGAGATCACTCTACGGCTGGAAAAGGGAGATTGCATTGAGGTCTGTTCCTTAGAATTTAGAAAGGCCTTTCGTTAGTCATAGAAAGGCCTTTCGTTAGTCATAGGCCGTTGATGTTAAACGGGAAGGTGTTCAATCTACTCTTAATGTTTTAACAAGGGTGGAGGCGTTCTTGCAGAATAGAAGTTTCTATGTGCAGGTGGATGGTTCCAATTCACGCACTGCAAATACTGCCAGTGGTGTTCCACATGGATCAGATTCCCGTCCCCTGTTGTTCCTGATATGCATTAATGATTCAGCGAAGAGCATCTGCAGTCCATACCGCATTTATACGGAGGATGGGATACTCATGGGACGCCCGAACGAGTCTCTGGTGCAACGATATCTCGAAAAATTTCACCAGTAGACAGCTAACTGGGGGTTCATTGGAAAATTTTGCGATGTGGAAGCAACCTCTAGATGTAGGGCCTGAGGACTCTGTTACAGGAATAGGAGGGTCTGAGCGGCATGTACTCGTGCATAAATCTACTGAGAAGGGGTACCTGGGTGAACAGGTCACTGAAGACTTCAACATGTCAACTCAGTTTAGGTTTGCAGCCCAGAAAGCAAATCGGGCAATCTACCAGCTCAAGAAGACGGTAGCCTCAAGAAAATCCAACATTTCTCTGCCTATATGTAAAGTACGTGAGACCACATCTGGAATATTGTGTGCAGACCTGGCGTCCTTATTTGGTCAGGGATGCTTTGGTCCTAGAGAGGGTGCAAAGTAAGTCTACGAATCTATTCGTAAAACTTCAGGGAGTGGACCACCTCAGCGGACACAAACACTAGTCTTTTCGTCCCAGAGGGAAGATCGAAAAAGATAAGATATTGTGGAAACTTTTGACGTCTTGAGTGGGATGTCTGAGACAGTCGAACGGCTGTCTACTCGCAGCCGGAACTCATCGCGTGGAGGATATGAGTTGAATATTGTAAAGGAAAGAGCTAGGACGCAAACCCAGATCACCTTTTCTCGCACAGAATTGTGACCAGTGGGAACAAACCACAAGAGGCCTTTGTTGATGTGATTTCGATTACAACACCCCTTAAGAAGGCCACCCGAGGTAATTGAAACGTGGAGTATTACAACTCGCTCCTAAGGTTGTGTTATTCTTAATCTGCTTATCAGTGTTCTCGCTGGTTACTTAATAACAAACGGTATTCTACACTCCACCGAAGACGATGAAACACTGTTGAAGGGAAGTTTTTCTTCTCTATTTGTCGACGCACGGTGAGATTATCGGAGCTCACTAGTGTAAAAACTGAACGTTAGCCGGCAACCAGCCTGCAGTCTTGTGATCCGAACTGAACTGAACTGAACCTTCCAATTCGGTGAAGGTTGGTTTTTTTTGCGGGCCGTTTGAACTTCTTTCGTTTTCCCCCTATCTTCAACCTCGTGGGTGTCCCGCAAGGATAGTGTTTGTATAGCGTAGTTTTTTTTGCTCGTCTTACTATGCAAGCCATAAAATGCGTTGTTGTTGGCGATGGTGCTGTAGGGAAGACATGTCTATTAATCAGTTATACGAATAACACATTTCCTGGAGAATATGTTCCCACTGTTTTCGATAATTATTCGGCCAATGTTATGGTCGACGGGAAACCTGTAAATCTCGGTCTTTGGGATACAGCTGGTAGGTTTTAAACATTGTTCGCTCATGTTTCTTTCATCAGGCCAAGAGGATTACGACAGACTAAGGCCTCTTTCTTACCCTCAGACGGATGTATTCATCATTTGCTTCTCCCTCGTTAATTTGTCTTCCTTTGAAAACGTGGAAGCTAAATGGTGGAGAGAAATATCACAGTATGCCCCAGATACACCTATCATATTAGTTGGAACAAAGCTCGATTTGAGAGACAGCGCACTGTCGGAATCCGCTCTTAAGCACAATCAATCTCCGTGTATTACTTATCCGAAGGTAAGTTCGTTCGTTAGAAGTAATTTCAAGGGATGTGCCAATTTAGCGTGTTGCTGTTTGTCGTTATTTTTGAACCCCAGATTCATTTCACCCAAGTTAGATGGTGTCCTCATCACTGGTGTAGGGCTCGTTTGCCCGTTTTAGAACTTTCTTCTCTTCAGTCGTAAATAACAGTTTCGGTCTCGGTCTGTCCGTAAAACAGCATTTCGCGGCCTTCGTCTCTATACTTGGATCGTTCCTCTTTTTTCGTTTATTACTTATGCGTTCCCATTTCACTACTCGTTGGGTTTCCATACCTGGTCTAGGTATTTCGTTGTGTGTATCGATAATGAAATTTGCTAAGGGTAATAGGGTTCCAACGTTTTGATGGTAGTCGATTTTGCTACACTAGCGGTTCCAAGCCTGTTCACTCAGACTAAGTTACAGAGTAGCAACATGCTTTTCTTGTATCAGGACACCAATTATCTTTTGATACCGCGGGGACTCCCGCAATGTTCCACTTTAATATTGATAAGTTCCCCGATAGCGGTGGTGTGGAAATAGATAAGCAGCGCAGCACCTTATATATCACCGCGACCGAAGAAAGTAAAATATACTCCTTAGTGCCTTGGTTTACACGTTCGGGAAATTACCAGCCTGCTCAGTTTCTTCTGTTTACTGCCTGCCGGAGCTTGCAAGTGGTGGAATAGCTTGTCTGTATTAAGTGTTGGGGATTGCTTTCCGTCCGTGGAGAACTGAACACCGGTGAAGACTTCATCACGTGATAACACAAGGACAATCCACGTTAGTGCACTAAGTTCAGTAGATTGAAAACGGTTACAATCCTTATATTTCCTGTCTTCCATTGACTATTTGTTCGCATCGTTGCGTGTTTTAAAAGTACCTGTCATACCTTCAAACTTATCAGCACACTGACAGTTTTCGTTATCGTGCATTGTTTCCGCTCTTTCAACCATCAATTTATTCACCTAACAATCTCAAGCCTGTCCGATAAATGAAAGTCTGAAACTCGAAAGTAATTCTTTAAAATCTTAGCCTGGAAATGACGCACATCTTCACCCTAATTCTAATGGACACAACAATGCCAACATTAGTTGAAATGAAGTAGGCTTGTTCAGTTGCATATTATGAAAGCGTTCGGTTTACTAGTATCTTCAGTCTTACACGTCTTACTACACTCTGTGCATTTAGCTTTCTGATATTCCCAAGGTTAGTGTGATTTAGTTTTTTTGTTGCCCCCGATAGTAGTATACGAAATGAAAAAGGCGGATAAGGCTTACAGATATGGTCATGCCATTTACTGTGAAATCACCACTTCTAGAAGCGTTTCCGATCAACAAGCTGGATTGCCACGGTGTTCTTAGTCCCAGAGACGACAACCAAATGATCAGCTGAGCGATCAACGTTTTCATAGGTCAGGCTACGTCGCCTTGATATTTATTCTACCCAGCGGCATCCAATAATACGCCACGCTGCAAGTGCCCCGTTTACATCCAGAGTACTTGACCCACTTGGTTTAACAGAGCGTTCTCATTTTCTCAGTTACTGGTTCCAAAATTGACTTTTCCAAACGCCGGTCGACTAGCGATAAACACAACCATCTGCTTTGGTATAAACCAACAAACGGAGGCTCTAATGAATGGCAACCGGGAGTTGAGTCATCCTTTATACGAGCCGGCCGCGTTTGTTGTCGGTAGAGGACAATTAAGTGCGCATATAAGCCTTCATCTGCATCTACGTTTGTACTTCGTCACAACGCCAAATGATGCTGGTCTGCGAATGCACCACGAACATCCATCTACTTCCCAGAAACCTTCTCAGTAGTGCCAGTATTATGGGGTGACGACGCGTTTTGGTAGATTATTAAACATTCTCGGACAACATGCGAGCTACAGCAAAGATAGATTCAATATTTTAGCAACACTACACTAAGTGTGAATGCAACCTTTCTCGACATAAATGACCATTAGGTATCGGAAGTCATTGTTTTTCGGACGGCGGCATCGTCTATCCATTATCACTTTCTCCTATCCTTCCTCCAATTTCTCTGTCTTCCCCGTACCTTCAGACAGGCCGGCCAGCAATTTGTAGTGGCGAGTACTGTTTTAAACCTGGTGCTTGTGTACTGCGTCTCGGAAAAGTTAATGTACGATTTCTCCTAATAGTTCTCAACCCAAGCGCTTCTCCTTTGGAGTATCTAGTGATGTGGAAGTTGTATCTCTCTCAGCTAAGGTGGGGTGGAAATCGCAAGGGTTTTAAAGCGGAGCAGTATTCGGTTGATTGGGTCCAAGTGGGCAATTGCTTGTGCGCTTGAACACACGTCGTATTGGCGTATGTTTCAGCGGATAGTTGTTCGTGTGCTACCAAGAATGCGATCTACAGCGTCCTCGTCGACCTATTGAAGCCGTTTAAACACAGATATAACCATCTTAACCAACGACTTGCTTGGTATGCCTGGTTGTAGTTCTCTAGATGTGAAGCGTCTGGATGACGTGTTTGGTTTTCAGTCAACACATTGACTGGTCACTGACTGCTGCAATGGTATGCATCTTCTGTGGTCTCTATATTTTGAGTACTGTATTTCAACACAAGCATTGAGACTGCCCCACACATTTATTATGCCAGTCAGTTACAAGTGCCACCATTCTGCTAAAGACCGTAGTGCATTCTCAAGCGATTGCATAAGTTTAATTCATGTTCGCGTCCGTTTTGTTGTCATTTGCCCAGATGTTGTACGCCCTTAAATGCAAAATGGCTCGAGTGCTGAGAGTTTAAAGGGTGTTTATCGGTAGATTGGTGGGCAAATTGTCCAGTTAAAGTTAGATGCGAAAGCCTAAAGTACATTGTGAACACATTACATCGGTTATTAAAGCTCGCTGTGGAGATGTATGTTCCGGAGAAACTATGCAGTTGTGACGGAATTGGATTTTTGTCACGTTGCTAACCCTCATAACCAAGCTTTGCTCAATTCGGTCGATCATCTGGTTGAGTAAAAGCTTGTTCAAAGGGCGTGGACATTACTTGGATAAGCACTCAAGAGCGATTCAACGGGTCTCTTCTATCTGGAAATAGTAGAAACATCTTTCCTCTCGTTCGTGGTTGTGCTGATACTCTTGCTGATGTGAGACAATACTTGAAAAGTTCAATTATCACTAGTTAGTCATCGTAAACAGCAATTCATCGGCGGTTCTCACTAATGGTTAACTGCCACGCAATCATGAAGAAAAGAAGCAAACTCCATAAAACAAGTGATGAAAAAGTGGAAGGGGAGGAGCGGGAACCTAACTACTAAAGACAGCCGCCTGTATTCAACCATTCAGCGTAACGTTGCTTACACATTGCAAATGTACAACCGAGCTGCATTTGAAAGCAGGGCATCAGTAAGACAGCTTTCTTACGGCCATCACTGCCCGACGCAATCAAGTGCGCTTAATTCACAGACAACTCGGTGAAACAACAACTTTCACACCACTGAGCTCGAGAGCCGGATGTCTTACCTAACACTTCCAACCACCAACTCTAATTCGTGAGGTTCCCAGCCCGGGAAGTGAACCCGACCTACAGTGGCCAACACCTTCGTGGAAAATTTCATTTCTCTACGTCAGGTCATCTGCCCACCTCGAACCTTACGCCGGTCGGTGTGGCAGACGACTAGCTGGCATCCCTAATACATGACCTAACCATCTAAGTATGTGTAAACAAAAGAACCGAACAGAAGTCGCTTGATAGTTTCTACCAAATACCCAATTCATCACCTCTCCGTTGCTTACTCGTTGATGCCACCCGATGCGAGCGATGGGACAGAGACGTCGATGGTCAATTATCTGAAGATGGCTAGCCTCTCCTAGCCTGAACGGTCAGGTTTCGTAGCCGTAGAGTAATACAACCCTCACTGTCGTCTTGTATACGTGACTCAAACCTCGTAGAGTTGCCTCTTTGCCGCCAAAGGTGTCTTAAATTAACGAGCACCACCTTAGCATCTATTTCATTCTCTACACCTCAGCCACCGCCGCTGGTGCAGCGTCCCAAGTGCACACACCAGTCAACAACCTCGCAGCAATCTTACAAAATCGCTTTGCACTCCGAGGCTGAAAAGCGCATTCCGAAGAAATTAGCCGAATGCAAAAAGCGTCTAGCGTTATTTGCGCTGCTTGGGAATTGTCTGACAGCAACATCTTATTGTCAGCATAATCAAGATCAGTCAGTCTCCTTTCAGATGGAGGTCCACAGCGGCATTTTTTGAGTGCTACAGACAGTCCTCTATTATTTTGTCCACGGCAAAGTTAAAAGAACAATGAAAGCAGGCAGCATTGACGTACGTTGCTCGTGCTGAAACCGTCTGACAGTTCACTGTAAAACCTAACGTGAGCCGAAATAAGGTGTCTACAGTATGTTCACATGCCTGTTCGGCACAACTCTACGTTTTAGCCACTATAAAACTGTAGATCAGTCTACTGAGTCGAATGCACCTTCATAGTCCGGAAACACTGCAATTTCCGGCCGGCGGTTCACATGACGTTGTTCCGGGATCTGGCGAAGAGTAGAAATTTGATCAGCACATCCTTGCTTTGAACGAATCCCTGCCTGTTCTTCCCTAAAGTTTGCTTCCCGAGCTGCACTGATTCGGCGAAGTATAATAGATGCCACAACCCTAGTAATGACTGGGGTCATGCTGATTCCTCTGGGGTTTTCGCAAGAGCCTTGGACTCTCTTCCTGAATGTGAGAACCACTATCGAGTGACCCCGGTACAGAGGAATGGTCTCCGTCGTTCGTACTAGTTGGAACAACAGGTTGGAGACTTTCAACAATGTCTTCTATCTTCTTTGAAAGGTGCCGACGCGAGGTCATCTGGCTCAGCAGCCCTGTTACGTTTGAGGACCAAAATACAATGGTGGACCTCAGTTTCGGTGGATGGTCCTAACTTTATCGCCCAGGATGTTGCAACACAAGTTTATGACGGCAACAAAGTAAAAGCAGGAGGCCGGCTAAATCAATTCACAAAGTGTCCCGTCAACCGCTATCTCCCTTTAAACTTATATATGGGTGTCATCATCATCATCATCATCATAACAGCCATGAGCCTGACCAAAGGTACTGTGGTTCGGGCCGCCGCTCACCTCAACAGTGACGTGGAATATCCTAGAAGGAAAAATTACTACGAAGGTCAACAAATATTAAAGAAGACTAAGCGGAAGAACTAGAAATGGTATGGATACAGGTACGCCATTGACTGCGACACATCGCCATCTCGGATAGCGTCTCTAACCAGCGGTTTGAGTGATCACGGGGACCCCATCCAGGCAGGCGATGCCTGCCCAATTCACTCAGTGGAGCAGTCAAGGTCTGCATATTTCGTGACCACGTTGTTGCTTGACCACCACGTGGTTTTACCCGGCTGTTGGGGGCCTCAGTATATAATGCCCGGTACGGTAAACGCTCAGCTGGCATACGGAGCACGTGACCCAACCATCGCAAACTGTGCAACGTAATTAGTTGACCAATTGAACGCGCATCCCGAACGTTCCGGAATGCGCGCCGGCGAACTGCCACATTGCTCACGCGATCAGTCCACTTAACGTGGACCAATTGGCGGAGACAACGATGATCAAACACAGCCAACCTGTTGATATATTGCTTGTAAACAGGCCACGTTTCCGAACCATACAACAGAATGGAACGCACACAGACGTTATATGCCTTTCCTTTCAGTGACAACCGAACGTCTTTGCGACGCCACAGATGAAGCAGTTTGGAAAAGGCAACTCGTGCCTTTGCTATCCTTGCTGATATCTCATCAGCAACATTACAGGCTGACGAGATAGTGCTACCTAAGTATGTGAAACTGTCCACAGTCTCAAGCGGATTACCTGCAATAAAGAAAGTAGGGGTGGAAATGCCCCAGTCTTGAAGCAGCACTTTGCACTTTGAAGGTGC
>QNGE01001464.1:7807-56360 GCA_008508345.1 Paragonimus westermani | reverse complement strand
TTGAAGGCGCCAATGTTTACCAGTTGTCTTGGCCTCAGAACATTATCGCCCGAAGGCACATGGAAAGCAAAAGAAATAGGGGGTAAAACGGTAGGAGAAAGTCGTGGACGATTAGTAATGTCACTGTCGAGAGAACGATAACTTCTGATACTTCCCGGTCGTTTATGCCGCGGAAGAGGGTTGACTTGAGAGACCCCCCCGAGCCTCTGACTCAAAAGTCTGACCTGCGAGACAACAGGATATAGGGTTTTCTTGGGGAACCCTACCCGGAGCCAATGACTCAAGAGTCTGACTCACTTGGCAGTGAGGGGCTTGCCTAGCCCGAGGGCGAAGTGAATAAGACAATAATGTCCGATTCTGAACACTGCTGGATAATACGCCGGCGGTCACGGTCAACCGTTGGGCGATCGGAGTGCTCTTTGTTTGAGGGTATCTTTTCTAGCCTCCTTCTTCCTGATACGGAAGACAGCAGTGCCGCAACTATAAAAATAGTTCTGCTGTATGCCCATAGGATCGTGCCTCACTACCTATGCACTCCTACGCGGTCAGTAGTGCGACATACAATCCTATGAGTGTAACTGCTTTTCGTCTGACTGCTCCCCTTTGGCCTGTCTGACAAAATTGCACCTGGAAGGACCGGAGTCCTAGTCAGCATAGCCCGCCGGATCAAAACAGTACACAAGCCCGACCACCTCGTCAAGGTAGCAGTCTAGGTAGGGAGTATGGGTGTGCCACATGATTTGTTGATAACTTTGCTGACAGGCAGTCGCCTTTGACCGGTAACATTCATAAGTTTGAATAGTGTGCTTCTGTTGCTTGAAGCCAAACTGGTTTCCATTTCCTTAACTTTCTCCATTATCCAGACCTCACGATAGGCGACCAGATTACGCTTCAGCTTCTCGCAGATGTCCCTCCTAAACCCGTTATGTGAATTACCAAGAGGGATGTTCCATGTGGAGCGTAAGGAAAGAAGGGAAAGTGTGTAGAGGGATGAGGAAGGAAGAGTTACAACGATGCACACAGAGACTCGCAATACGGGCGTCACTAGCTTCTGTTCGTTGCTGTGTCAGACAACGTCCTCAACCGGAGTTGTCTTTCGGACCCCATCCAGGAAGACAGGAGCGCCCTACTGAAGCAAGCTTTATACTGAATGCCTTCATACCCCGGACCCAAGTCTTGCATTGTCGTTTCCAGCCCAACCCACCCTCGCAGACGAGGCACAATGCGGCGGGCGGTAGGTTGACATTCGGAAGATGTGGCCAGTTCATCGAAGTCACAGTAACAACAACTGTCCGCTAATGTCCGGGTGATGTAATGGTATCCCAAAACCTACCATCTAAACGAGACTTGACCTCACCAAGGCGGCCGACCTGGGCATTCTGGCCAGAATGACTAAATCAGAAACGTGACCGAAGGAGCGGCCAAATCTGAGTGAAAGGCGCACTTGACGCCGGCGTCACTACAGTCAGCCGGAGCATAAGCAGGCAATGAAAAGATTTCCGAAAGTTTTGCGTCTATAGCTGGCCTTAGTGAAACCTGCTGAGCGGACGGCACAAAGCCTACTTCTAACAGGAATCCAATCTGCAAGTGCGGTTCGGCCGTCATGCTAAAGACCATACCCGCTCGAACGTGATCGATAGTGGTGACCGCGGTGTCGGCTGAAGTGTGTAACCAGCATCCTGTAGACATCGTGGGTGCTGTTAGTTCCATGTGTTGACTACCGTCCTGGGGTTTAGTCGGTAAACTGCAACAGACATCGACATTCAACGAGTCTAGTGTTCGTGCTGGAGTGGCCTGTTGACCTATCGGTTTTGGAGTGCAAACGTTGGTTCTCATTCTAAATCTAAACAATGAACGAGGGGTTCCTAAAACTAAATGGCAATAGATGGGAATTACCGACACTACATCCAGTCGCGCCGACTTGACCGTCGGAATGAACGTTTTAAGGGACTACCCAGCTGGAGTCAGCTGGACTGTATAGACGTTGGGATGTTGATGGTCACTTGCTGCGCTCCAGACGGCCCTCCGTCGCAAGAAGTGACTCTGGAGCTTAAATTATTAAAGCGTAGCAAGGCTACTGTAACAGACCTCTGTTCAGTCGATGGTGGAGTTTGACGTCACAATTGACAAAACCTAGACAGTTTGAGATACTGAAGAGTTAACTGGTAAATCGTGCTTATCAAGTAATTCCTATCCGAATTCTCTGTGACAACCATAGGCATCAATGCCTACTGCGTCCAAGCCACTCACTGGCCTTAGTTTACGTCGGCGCGTTAAACTCGGAAGGTCAGGTACGCAGAGAGCAGACAGGATTCCAGTCCGATCGAAGATGCACTGACTACCGTCCTCTGCAACTGGTCTTGGATCATCGGCGCTCCTTAAAGATAGCCGATAGTCGTGATCTTTTTAGACCTAAATACTGTTTGCCTCAATTGTTGGTAACATCCTGAGTTTTGGTCATTTATTTCCTCTGGGCTACTCCACGTCACTGTTGAGGTTAGCGACGGTTCGAGCCATAATGCCTTCTAATCAAACTGATAACCGTTGTGAATGAATAGACGAATGAATGGATTGAATGTGTGAGGTGTATCCCATGCAGACCGACTACGCTTTTTAAGTGATTCACTATGGTCCGGGTGTTTTTTACAGGGACTAAATAAATAAGTCCACCTTTGAGGCCTTCTGGGCCTTTGATTGCTTCTTCCAAAATATCAGCTATCAATTAACGTCGAAAGCCACTTTATATCAGAATCCTTCGTACACCATGGATTTACATTCTACACTCAGCACAAGTGTATACAGATTTCAGCCAGTCAATATATTTTGTCCGGAATTCCATTCAAAGGTGGTAGAGAGTATGACAAGCAAATAGGGCAACAGCATGTTTCAGATCAAAGCTGCCCGAGAATTGGAGTGTTGGTGTAAGTTGCAATGTAGTGTTGCAATCTATACTCTCAATCAAGTCACATGACTATCTTTCCTCCTCTTGTTTCCTCTTATGTTTTAGATGTTATCAGATTGTGAGAGATCCTCCAAACGCAACAGAAAGAAGTCATTCTTTTTTGTGCTGGAAATAACTTGATACTAACTTGTCGCGAGGCATCTCTTCTGTATATGACGAAAGATTTCGGTTAACTGTCTGTCGTTGCCCTCTGAAAAGAAACAAGAAAAACGAGTTCCATATCTAGACCTTATCGCACTGTGATAATTTAAGCCTCAAGGCCACTTCGCTTTTCGTGAGGGTAGTTGGGAATGTCATATCGAACCACATCTCCATCGTACGCAGCTGAATGGGTTGAATCAGTCCCTCCTAATGCTAAGTGACGGCAAATGTCTGTGTTATCTCAAGTCATCCTTCCACTGGCTGATTGTTGACAGCTAGTATCAATACGATTAATGGAAAACAACACTTGATTGTCTCTTGAGATACATACTTTTCGTACTCTGATCTGTCAGCAGCAGTGTTCTTCATGTTTCTTACGCAGACTTATTCAATTCCATATTTCAGTCCCACAGACTTTACTGTATTTGTAGTCAGGTGGATCGGTCACCACGTGTTCATAAGCCCACCAAATCGGTGGAAATTCACATCCATTCTCTTAGTATGGACCCTGTTGTAACGATCTCGCATAACCGTTGGTATTTCTACCTAGTGCTCTTTCAAGTCATGCCACGGTTGTTTCCTTTTAAATATTGGTTATCTCCTCCCAATCTTCAGACAGCCATTTCGTACTTACGATCCTTGGCGAAGTGACGCCACACTCAACTTACAACGATACCGCCAATTTGTTTGCCAGTTGCACAGAGTGGTGTTGCTGTCTCTCGCGTTGGAAGATATGACGGTTTATTGAGCATGAGATGTTCACAACTGCAAATGTTAATCATATTTACCAACGCATTACGTCACGGCGCCAAACATACCGCCCGGTCGCTTCTCTTCTGGGGTGGGCGGAAACCCAGTGATGTCCGAGCGTTTATGTGTGCTCGACGTTTGCCGAGAGCATCTTTGAGTCCGTCAGCATCTGAATTACTGTCTGTCAAAGCGTATGCAAGTATGTTAAATCACTGTCGTTCTAATGGATTGCGTTGTTCATCCCTCAGCAGTGCTCAGCCTGGCAGTGTATAGATTATGTTTCGCCAGGATTCAGCCCATTGAGCTCACCGCCTTAGAGCTTACTACGGTGCCATTCCGGCATGATTATAAGACTCGTCTTTGTCGTCATTAACGTCTTTATGACAAAATCAGTGAGTTGTCTGACTGCGCAAAAACAGAGGCTCCGGTGGATGACAACGCTAAAATCTTCGCCACATGCTTTGAAGGCATGGTATGCGTGTGGTTCCACTGCTGACTGCAACACTTAGCTTACCTCTTTTTCGAAGCTTGTCGACTTAGAAAACTTCAATGCTTATCTGTATTGACTTCAGAATGTCGGATTTGAAGAGAGATGAAGTTAAGTGAACAGATCTGTCGGTACAACGGCAACTATGGCTGTTTCCCTGTCCCTTATGGTACACGATGGAAGTTCGTCTAAGGAATTTTGTCAGGACCTTTGACTTCACAATACGGTAGAAACCACATCCGATATCAATTGTTGCTTTACGACAGCTTGCATGACTCAAAATGCGCGAATCATGCGCTGCTGTGTTCCATTACAATGACTAGCAACGTGGGATTAAAATGCCAGTCAATACTGCCGACCGCTAAAGTCCGATGGATTTCGTCGTGGTCAAAGGCAAGTAATTTCACCCTCATCTCTGATTCCGCGCATAAGATGCTAGACCCGTTATCGCTGTACCTAACGTTTTGCACATCTCGACGGCCAATGAACCTCGTTAGAGCCATTAAAAAGGAGTCCGTTGACACTCACTGTGCTGCTTTCAAATATATAGCTCTTGTCTTTAAACAACCATAATCTTTTACAAATGCTCCTCCCAGGGGTCCAACATAGTTCACGTCGCAAGCTATAAACCAGACACCGCCGACTGTTGTGCTATCAACGAGAAGCGGAGCCGTCACTTGTTGGCAAAATTTTGCATATTATACACATACTAATCGTACTCTTGACATTCCAAAACCTCCTTCGGATGGACGATAAAACGTGACTAGCCTCCATGTTTAATCTCATTCTCATGGTAACGTCTAACAACCATATCCGCAACAACACTATGGAGCTGCAGCACCATCAGTCGAGTACCATGAAACAGCTCGGTTGAAGCCCTTCCACCAACACGTAAGAGACTGCTTATGGTGACGAGCTTTAGTCAGGCCAGCGCACCCCATCGGCTTTTGGAGTGTTCTGTACAGTTCTTACTAAAGGCGCTCTGCTGCACCATTCGAACGATGGATTCACACGCGAGATCCAGTCCCAAATTACGCTAACGGAATACTGTCGACTGGCCTTCATGCAAGTAAAATAATTCTTGAGATGCATTAATCATGGGATCACGCGGAGTAGGGTGTGCCAGTGTGAATAACGTGAAATAAGCTTCACGTACAGTTGTGTGCTACCAACGCTGGCTACTGCCAGCACCTTCCTTAATTCCAGTTTCCTAGCCTGAAGTTGTTTGGGCAGCTTTTCGGGTGGCCACGAGTTTTTAATTCCCCATGGTTGGGCCAGTCAGCCATGCCTGTTTCTTGAGAACAAGCACCGTAGGTTCCTCACGACGCTGTGTCCGCCGGGTTTAATTCGGACGGAACGTGTCGCCATTAACAGCCTTGAGTATTGTCGCGGATTAGCTTAATACTGTTAGTTACAAATGTGGCAAAGTGACAAGAGATTTTTCTCAAGTACTTTGACACGATGATGGCGTCTGTCCAAAGCGTTACTTTTCCATAGGCTAGCTTGAGTTCACTCATTATAAACTTCATAAGTTTGGTGCCCAAAACTGCGACTGTAAGTTCCAACCTCAGGATAGTCAGAGACCTTAAGGGTGCAATACGGGATTTTTCTATCCAGAAGCAGTAAAAGATGGTGCCATCAAAAATGTCTCGGAAATAGCCGGGAGCTCCATAGCCCATCTCAGGGGCATCAGAAAACATGTGTAACCCCTAGCGCATTGGCATCTTCCCATAGGGTCTGATGCAAAGTGGTGCAACAACTGGGTCTGTCGTCCCTGCGCCCCGTGATCACTTTTCCCATTCTCTTTGGTACTTTTCTTAGGATGTATCCTATTTGATATTCGCGCCACATAAGCATTGGAATAACTTCCAATCGCGAAGAACAAGCGGAGCAATCAATCACAATTGGTCGTACATTGACGCTATACAGGCTAACAAGCTCTTCGAGTGAATGACCTCTTTGGTAAAGGTATGCGAAACCTGAAACAACCCCCCGACACGTGCCATTGAGCCTCAAATGCCTTCTGTTGAATGTGATCACCTAGGTTCGGTGTTGTTGACACGGACTTTCGCCCGGTGGTATTTTTATCAGTTCCTCGGCTATTTAAGATGCCGACTTTACTAGTTTGAATTTACCCAAGAGGAGCAGCCCACATAAATTAGACACGACGCGTTTGGTATCCTCAAGCGGATCCACCAGTACCAGGCAATCTAACGTAAAAATTCTCGTCTGCAATTTGACTGACCAGTTTGTCAAATGGACGTTAATTGTCGATTAGTCTTTCTGGGCGCATATGACGCGCAGAAGGGCGAAGAAGTAGCCCCGAAAAGATGCATCGTAACCTCATGCGTGTCTGGTGGGTCAGACGTTGATTCATCGCCCCACCAAAGGAAGCTCAGTGACTACCTGTCTGTTTCAGGAACCTTCGCCTGTAATAACGTTTCCTTTCTGCCTGAAGGCAAAGTTGTTAAAACTCTGTGGAACCGTAACAAAACACCCACTAAGTTTTTCGTCAGAACCGGCTTTTGTAGCAAGACTGTTCAAAGAAATTCCTTCATAATTCGCCGCGCAATCGAATACGATTTGCGCCTTACCCGGTTTATTGGGACTCAACACCGAGTAGTGGAGTAGGTATCGCCAGCAAAGAGTGTTACCTCTGCCGGTGTCAACTCCCGATGTATAACCTCTGATCATACATGTCTCAATAATCTCATGAGAAAGTCTCTTAGCTAGTAAACTCAGAAGTTTTTGAACCATCTACCGGTTATCAGGAAAGCTTACACCATCAATTCGCGATGGCAGGCCAATCCCGCACCGATCATCCTTGAGCGTAGCTCGTTGATCATCACAGGAGTTAGGCCCTTCATCGGGCAATCGGCGCTCGACTAATCCTGTATCGAACATGCCTTGAATCAATCGTTGTAGCTCAACACCCTTTAAGCAATGAACAAGACTTGCTGTTTGTTGACGGCAACACGGGCCTCGCATAGTCCAACCCAGGATGATCTTCACAGCGTATGGTTGACGTCTTCCCCCTGCCTGCTGATCTGTTGACCAATATGCCTCCCGTACATCGCGGCCTATTGGTAAACCGACCTTATCTTCTCTCATCGAGATGATAGACCGGCTAAGTGAGTCCAGCGCTGAACGTTCTTCTCGGATATGGTTCCCACTCGTCCAACCGGAAGACCCTTGACACTGAAAGCCTCGTCGACCCTGATCCCACTTCCATCATCTGAAGACTCAACTTTTAAACTCAGTTGTCGATATTTAATAATATTTGTCCTATTCGGTGTACGAATGCTGAGCGTTCGTTCGCTTGATGGCAGCCCTAAAAATTCAGCTAAAGACCCATATGTGAGTGTGGTATCAGAGCCGTTATCTAGAAGGGCATGCGTTTCAATCGTCTTGACTGCCCCAATTAACCTGACTGGCAAATAGCCAAGTCGAACCCGTCTATCATGCAAAGAGGTGACTCCACAGCTTGATTCCTTCATGTCGTGTTCAGATCCCGCAGGCACTGGGCGAGCGTCCATCAGGGTATGATGTCGTTCTCCGCCTAGAAGCTGTGAACACTACATGGACGTTCTAATACTTGACCGTATGGTTTGGCAATAGGCAAACAGAGTATCGATGGGATTTCCGCAGAACCATACATCGTTCTTCTGATGATATGCTTCCAAATCGTTGGCGCATGAGGTATCGTCGCGGAAAGACGCGGTTTCCTTTCCGTCGATGCGATCCTGGACTGATCGGGCGATGAGTTTACCATACAGGTTATCGGAAACCGAAATTCCTCTTTGTATAAACTCAAGCAAGTCGTTGAAAGAAGGCTCTCGACCAGTGTCTATGACAGGGTCATCTACTTCTGCCGACTCCTCTTACATGGGGCAAGGAATTCTACCCACGATACGCAGAAGGTCGGTTGGTCAATTTAATGCAGGTGGATGATTCAGTTCGGACAACGCCAACTGACTTCCCTTCATCTTAGTGGATAAACGTTTCTGACCCTCAGTGTTTCCCATGGCGAGCCTCGGGCCGTTAAACACGTCCTTAGTGACAGCCTGAATAATTTCATGAAGCCTTCCAAATCTTTGCCCCAATGTTTCGGTTGCCTCAGTGACTCCTACCTTGCTAGGCAGCAGTATGCAATGTTTGTCCATTTTTAGCCTACGACTTAGCTTGTTGTGTATTCTTCAACCGAGTAGGCGGCACCTTCTAATCTTGCTCAGTAGGACGGTCAGTGTGTTCATAGCTCCACGACCATGCCATCCTTAGATCGTCTTGCCGCTTCTTCCATCCATAAGCAGTCGCGTTGAATGCTGCACAGAGGGCGGACGCTCCACCAGCTTACGGCGTGCGGCATCTAGCAAGCACAGACTGCATATTCTCTCTGTCACCGGCCGTAAACTTACAGATTTTCCAAATGTGTGCCGATGGACTGTCGGGTTGTGACTATACGGTTTGAAGATGAAAACATACAATTGACTGATTCGTTCATTACGGCCGTGAGCTTGACCATAAGGCACTGTGGCTCAGACTACCTTTCATGTTAACAGTGACGTAACGTATTCCAGAAGGGAAAGGTGTCAAAAATGGCCCAATGCAAGGTTAGTCAGAAGAGCTGAGGTTGTTGCGGACGCTTGCACATCAGTGACCGAGACGCGTTGCCTTCTGGGATTGCGTTTTTAACCAGTGGTTTGGGTGACCCTGTGGTCCTCAACCGGGCAGGCAATACCTGCCTGTTTTTCGCGAAAGAATGGTTAAAGTCTTCATGCTTTACGATTGCACCGTTGTTTGGCGAACCCTGATGGCTAAACTGTTGATCTCACTGACTAGTGCTCGATGCGGTGAACTCTCGGTTGGTTGACTAGTTGATCGCGTTGCTCATCCGACCCCCGTACTTAGTGTGGCTTAAATGGCGGAGACAGTGATGTTCAAGTGCACAGAAGTTCTGTCGACTGCTTCACGGACGAGCTACGTTCACAAACCACAGAGTAGGGCAACTCGCGCACGTGCATTATATGCTCTTCCCTTCTGTGATACCGGGTATCATTTTGACGCCACATGCGACTCTGGTTGCCAGAGGCGAACATGCTTTCACCATTCTTACTGATATTTCACGGGGACTATTACAAGTTTGCGACATGGTGCTACTCAAGTGTGCTGAACTGTCCAACATCTGTGGCGGGCCGCATGGAGTACATTAATAATTGCCGCGCAGATCAACTATTTCACTCAACCGATTTAACACGGTTTGCATGCTACCCAAGAGAACGAGTGTTAATGCTCCAGTATCCGTCAAAGTGAAGATATGGTTGATTCACCCGGTGCCAGATCAGAAACCCGCCTGTTGTGTTCGTAGTTGTTTCTCCGTGTTTCAGGAGCCTCCACATTATTTGGTGTGTATCTCCGAGACAAGATGTAGCAAAAGTTCCTTCCAGTTTTTGAAAGTGGCCGCTGTGTGACTCCTACGGCGGCTTGTTACAAATACGTGTCATGTACTAAAGGACGCCGGTGTTCTGTTTTTGACCCTTCTCCTCATCCAAGTGGCCCAGGTAGTTGCTCGATTTTGGTACCCAAACTTTCCACTATCCCACTCCTTCACGGTTAGTGCGCGTCTTGACTCACGCAGTGAACGATGATGGGACGAAGCAGGTTGTCTTTGATGAGTGCTAGTATTCTAAGGATATTGCAGTGGTTTTGGTTTTTATTTAAGGGTTGTCATAGTATAACTGAATTGTCTTTTTGAAGTCGAACGGGTATAGTCATCCTTGGCTTAACACTTCACTGAATACGGTGTATGTGCATTTCTTTCTAGTTCCGGTTTCTTGCGTATAGTATTTTAGTACAATAATACCATCGATCTTTCTTCTGGGCTCTTCAGTGCATAGCACTGCTTTCCTTTCGTAACTGAAAGTTTACTCAACAGTCCTCGAAAGAACAGTGTACGTTAACCGGAGCGGAAACAATTTCCGAACGGACATTCCGCTCCCAAGTTTCACAACCAGCCAACGGCACGCAGAACATGGGCACTCTCATCCGACTACAAGCGTGAACTGATACCATGTTGTGTTTCCAACCTGAGCAAGCAGTTAAAGTTGTCTAGCCTTTCTGTCATTCCTAGTAATTTCTCGTTCAGCGGACTTTCTAATATAGGTTGATCCTTCGACCTGGTCTTTAATAGTCAGCCGTGCGCACTTTTGTTTGTTGCGCCCTATCAATTCTGGTACTTACTTATTCTTCCGTTTGCCGTTGACACCATTACTTCATTGGGTCCTCAACATAGTATAGTATAGTATATAGTATTTGATACTTATGTCTGGTTGATCAGGCCGATATGAACCTAGCTGGCTTATCCTTTCCATTGGTCTCCATCACCCTTATTTTGTTCTCTGATGCAATTTAATCTCTGCTACCTATTGTTTGAACCAGTGGGTGACACAATGCTTATATATTTGTTGCGAAAACTACATGATGTGGCAGACGTGTCGCAAACCGATACTTGCAGTTGATTGAACCGTGGATGACGCAACCCGAGCTGTTCCTTCACCTACACGTTTCAGAATGCTATCAGCAACAGGAGTAAAGAGGCGGTCACCGAGGTGACTGTTTTGAAGTATCTGTCATCCGCGTACCCTGTGATATGATGTATATACATACATATGCACATATTCACATATTTACACACACGGTGTACACACAATGCTGACTGTCCGATATCAAGTATGCAATTTATAAATGAAGGTTTGTCCATTTTGTCCTACAGTGCATCGCAGTCGATAGTGAAAATGGGGTGTGTCAACAGTATTCAGTGCAAAGACAGAAAGTACCGTCTAACTTGTTCCTGTTATCAGTGGCTCTTATGCTGCCGGACTGAAGGAAATCGTTAGGACATGTGCTCACAGCACATGTTCACTAATGCGACTTAAGCTTTCACTGACTACAGTACAAACAGTCAACGATGAATTTTCTTATCAACTCAGGATGGTTGAAAAACCGATTGCTCGAGAGTGTTGAGTACCGATCAGCGTAATACAGATTATCAGCATTCATGCTATGGATATCTAACAGGCAGCGACATACACCCGCTGTAGGTTAGCGATGGTAACGATCTGTTTTGGTGTGCCGAACGCTCCGGCACTCGGGGCACAAATGCGTTATTTGATAACCTTCATTGTCTGGTTGACGACGATGAAAAAAGTTCGAACCCTTATCAATCATACGCCTGTTAGCTGCAATGGATTTAGCTCCCTCATATATATATATATATATATATATATATATATGACAGAAATAGGCTGGACGGCGCTTACTCTGTCTTTGCGCTGAATATGCTGTTGATATACCTCATTTTCATTATTGATTACGATACAATTCAGCGCAAAAGTGGATAAGCCTGAATCATAAATGCAGGTTCGGACAGTCAGTATTATGTGTCTACGTCTTGCGTGCAAACAAATCAGATGGCAAATGTGAGGGAGTCATCTTTCTCACAAATTCTACTACCCCGCGTACTTGTCACGCATACGCGCACTGCTGTTGTCCGCCTGTTGGAGCTTTTATTGTCTAAATTTAATCACTGCTGCTCCGCAGAGCGCATTTCTCTCTCGGAGTACCGGTTAAACTCGGTTCCAAAAGTGTTACCGCTGAAACTCCTCTCAGGTGAATATCTTCACGCGATTCTTCTTAGTTCCTGGCACGCTCTGAACGCTAATCAAGGCTAATCAGTGATATGCTGACACCTTATTTCACCTAGCCACGTAGTTTTAAAAGTTTCTTTTGCTTTTCCTTTTGCCTGAACAAGCATTTTCTTATAAACTTGCGTACCTAATATTCAGGAGTCACTCTCCAACTAGGCGACACTTGTCTGTTTTTGTTGCTATCCTGGACTGCATTGATATTCGGGTTAGCTATCTTCCTGGGTTAGTTGAACCAATCACGTTCCTGCCATCATGTTCAAGGTTTTAATGTGGAAACTCTAATGCACTAAAATGAATTGATTTGCCATGCAATGGTAAATGCTGCTACTTAAAAGGGAACAGATGTAGAAAAGTGTTGAAGGTAATTGCTAACCAGTGTTTTACATCACTGCGTTTGTTGCCATGTGCCATATATAGTGACATGTAGGCTAAATTCTGCCCGTTTGTTTAAATCCTGCCAAGAGCGGTTGTGGTAAACAGGCGTTGTTGCGGGCGACCTGCCACGGGCGTTGTTTTGTCTTACACACAATAAAGATGTGTGCTCCAAAATGAACACGTTGGAGAACATGAACCTGATAACATAGAGATGTGTATCAGTGTGGGCCAATAACCTCACGATATTTGCTGTAGCTAACGTGGCGTATATGAGTATGTGCGAATCAACTGATTACTAGTGCTCCGGATGTTGCAATGAATAACTTACGGAATGTGCCACTCAAACTGATAATTGTTCCCAAGAGCTATGCTTCTTTATAGTCGCGAACGTTGCCGTTGTTTTATTCGTCCATATTGAGAAATAGGTTTTGTTTTATGTGTGTATTACCACACCAGTTTGTAAGCATTCCATATCTGGTGACAACCACACACTCGAGCTCCGGTCACCGTGAGTGCTCCCGTCTAAGTGCATGTAGTCTAACAGGATCCAGTACGTATGTGAGCTTATGTTACATAGGAGCATGCCCTAGAGGATACAAGATATCGAAACCACAGTTCAATCAGCTCGTTGACCGGTTCAGGCTGTAGATCGCTCATGCGTTGCACAAAGAAATCCGAATGTCAGGGCTGGCCCATCTCCCATTAGTCTGTTCTCTGGCAAGACTACTCCTATCATTAGATATTCGGGTAGGTAGGCGTGATTCCTTTCCATACGACCATGAATCACTAGTTCGCGAGTAATACTTCCGCTGTTGACTTTCAGTTTTGCATAAAAATCCCTTCGTACATGTAACTTATCTAGATGGGTATGTCCTGCTTTTAAGACAAAAATGATCAGGATGATATCGTCAAAGCGCTTGTATGGTGTCTCGTTAAGGTGCTCCACTCGGTTGTTATCGCGCCATTTATGGGTAGCGTTACATTTTTCGCGTTAAACTAGCAAGAATGAGGCCTGGCGAATTGGAAAAATATGCTAACTATTGATGGAAATTAGCAAAAATGGTCAGTTATCATTAAGATGGTTATGTCCGAAAATAGAACTACAAAAAGCGGAAGTACTTTTGTGTGGTGACGAACAAGTGCCAATCATGAGTCATGGAATCAAGAGCGATCTGACCGTCTGCACGACCCTTCGAAAGACTTCACTCCAGTGTAGATTTACAATTTAATTCGGCCAAAGTTGTTGTGGCTACATTAACGGATCCATTCTTACTAGACACGCCAATAGGTAAAGATGTTTACGGGTTGAATTAAAGTTGATCCGTTATTTGAGAAAAGTTGCTCTGAGTTCTAACCCAGTCCTACGGACCTACTACCACGTTGTACACATTTTTGATTTGTATGTTTTGCTTGGGAACTTTTCATTCTCCTATCTATGCTAGATATCCTGGCGATATCCGAGCACATCCTACCGCAATATATTCCTGTTTTACAGCTTCGACAGAGCTTGATAGTTCCCAACATACGAGATGTATCCTTCATGCATTCTCCGAGTGGCACTAGGCATTTTGTATATGTTTTAGGCTCAGTCTTCACTGAATTGCCCTGTTAACGATAAGGCTTTGATTGCACGGTTGCTGTGGCACATACCCATTTTGTCATCCCACAGAACACTGTCAGGATCAACGACATTCCGAGCCTTATTGCCCATCAGCATGCTTCAGTTGAAGCTGTTTGCTAAACGTTACCATTAGTAACAAAAAGGGACTTCATGAATCTTAATCTCTCTTTACGATGACTATTATGTGTATTTTCAAGTTGACCATCACTCACATTTGATCGCAGCGTTCGCATTCAGATAGACTTTCCAGCCAGCCTCTTTCGAAAAGAAGCACTAGACTCGAGTTTCGCTCTCATTAGAGCTCGTCAGTAGTACATATCCTTGCCACGGCCGGCATTTGAACTCCGGACATTCCAATCATGAGGCAACCGTGTTAACCACTGCGCCATTGACCTCACATTAGGCACGACCGAATCATTATGTGTATTGCAACCGGGCTTCATTTAGTGCTCAACAATAAATGGTTGTGCAGTAGGCGGTGATTGCTTCTTCTTGAAGCTTCTGCAATCTTCTCAGTGTTTTTTGATTTGACCAGCGGACCCTTGTGGTTGGCACAACAGGCTTATCGTCTTAGTTCAACGTAGGTTGATGTTTTGACGAGAACCTTGATTTGTTTTTACTGTTGTCATAGATGGCATCCGCCTGTAAAAGGCCCTTATTAAGATATCGTTTTCGGGAACGCAGAACCACTCGGAACAATATATTTCTTCCGAATTAATTGTTGCTTTTTGTTACAGTCGTTACTGTTCTCAGAGGCTTCCAGACGTCACTTAAGGTAATCGTAAACATTGTGTCTACTGATTTTACCACATACTAAGAGTACGTGAGGCTACGTCACTCTATCCATCTTTCATAAAAACTCCTGGGCAGACTGTATCAAGAGGAGGGTTACATAACGTCCCTCGTTCATATAGTGGCACTAAACCGCTTCTGTATGTCAGTTAAGTGCACACTTGCCCTCTATCCATTGATGAGACTGTGCAATTCCAAATCTGCATATTGTACTAATTTATGGTTTCTCGAGTTTGTTTAGCGGTATATGCATCACCCCAAGGTGGCAAACGTTCTCTTTTTTTCTTGGAGTTGTGGTTTGCGTCATTGAATTGTAGCGGGGTTTCTAGACTAGATTTTCTCTTTACTTCTTTAAGGATGGTGTAGAGAAGTTAAAAACAGAACTGACGAAATTCTTTCGGGTAGTTTGGGAAATTGATGAGTGCCTAGCGATTGATACCCATCAATCACACTTCCCATCTTTAAACAAAAGGCTCAGTCTTATGATGGAGTAGCAACGTGAATTTCGGAATCACGTGTTGTCATTGCCAACTTACCTCATCTGTGGCATCTGGACATCCGGTTGTCGCTGAAGGACGTGCATGTAATGCTTACGTACGTTTTGTTTTGCTCTGTGGTTCGGAAACGTGGTCTGTTCGTGAGGAAGTTAGCAACAGAATTGTCGTGTTTGACGTTTGTCCCCGCCAATTAGCCCACATGGAGCGGGATGATCGCTTAGGCAACGCCATAGCACATTTCAGGACGCTCGGATAACGCGGTCGACTGCACAATTTGTTCGGGTTAGACCACGTATTCCGCATATGAGCTAAGTGTTTATCGTTTCGGACATTACTTACTAGGACCACCGTTAGTTGGGTAAAATCGCGTGGTGATCAAATGACGACGTGATCATGATTTATTTCAGCCCTAATTATCCCGTTGCGTAAAATATGGTCCTCATGACCACTCAAATCGCTGATTAGAAACGGTTTCCAAGATGGCAACTTGTAGTCACTAATGAGTCTGCATTCGTAACACATCTGGCAACCTTGTTTTATTCTTTTTGGTGAAACATTCTCGTGAATTGTCTTACATCATTGTTATGGTGAGCGGCGGCTCGAGCCACTGTATTTTCTGGTCGGGCTCATGGTCGTTGTGAATGATGTTGAAAAAAAAAGAAATTTGTGAAGTTACGTCTTACTTTAAACTTGTTCCGAATTGTAAACGTATCTACGGACTATGGATGCACAATTCAATAACAACGAACGGTTTTAAATGCTTCAATTAAAACGGCTACCGACGGAACCATCCTGAACTTTCCCGGCTTTGATTCAAACGAATAATCAACGCACACCAAGAATAATCTGGTTAATCAGGCTAGAACCCGATCCACTTGCCCCGTTCCTTGTTCACTTCTTGAAGTCGATAAGGTAATCGAGGAGAATTTGCAGTTCGATTTAGTTACCACTTTGAATCTTGAAAGTGCAATCAGCATATTCTCGGTCGAGACGAAACAAAAGTGTATAGGTTGTGAATTCTCCATCAGTTCAACGCAGTTTCTCCCAGCTTTACCAGCTTGATCGTTTGTTTCCGCAAAACAATTGGTTTCTTGTTAAAGAGAATGTGTCTAGCTGATAGCCTTGATCATACTGATAACGCCACATTCTGTGGCTAATCGGGTCCAGTGGTGTGAATGTTAGCGCTGTTCGGCCATGTTGTCCATGGACTAGGTACACTCAATAATGGAAGGCAGTGAACGTCGTAATGGAGTTTATAACATCTCGCTTTCCCTTATAGCTCGGTTATTTGTTTACAAGGCGTAGGCACCTGACTGTTGACTGTGTGAGCACAGACATAGCTGTTTAGTAGTTAGGCTCTTTCTCTTTTTTCTTGGCCTAGCACTTGTATATTTGTCTTCAGGATTGTATGGTGGTTGAGCGTCGGCGAGAATCACTGACGTATTACTGTTTTGGATGATAGTGATGGTAATGCGCCTGCAGCAAAACCAAAACCACCGTGGGCAGAACCTATAAAAATTTCATCTCCAAATTCCAAGAGTGACACTGAGCGACTCCTTGAGTTGTATTACCATGTAATCTCGTTTTGGCGGTTCGTCCTGTGGATCGATGCGTACGCTACCCACAGTTTGCACATGACGCAGGTGATCTGAGATCACGTGCAAAATCTACTGGGCCATTCAGTTGGTTTGGAATGAATCCACATGACAGCGGGTCCGATATGAGCTTGTCTTAATTGACGTGTTCCGCGAGTTGGGTACGTGTGATAGGGTGCCTTTTCGAGATTTAGTTCGAAGCATCGCTGCACGTCAGTTGTCGGGGTCATTGTGCAATTTGCGGAAGTGGGATACCTCATTTGGATTTTGACCCAATTCCTGCTGTGTCCCGAATTGCATTTCACACACGAGACAATCATTGATTCTGTATTGGTATTGCTACTATTATTGTTATTATTATCATTGTAAATTGTGTGTTGCAGTCAACCTCTTTCGGAAAGAACTACTATGCTCGAGTCTCCCTTCTGTTAGAGTTCATTAGCAGTGCACGTTTTTTTCACGATCGGGTTTTGAACTCTGTCGACGCTTTCGTGGGCGACCGTGTTGACAACTGCGCCACTGAATTCACATTAGGCACAACTAAATCATTATGTGCAAACGCCCAACCACATCCGC
This sequence comes from Paragonimus westermani, assembly GCA_008508345.1. Classification (NCBI taxonomy): domain Eukaryota; kingdom Metazoa; phylum Platyhelminthes; class Trematoda; order Plagiorchiida; family Troglotrematidae; genus Paragonimus; species Paragonimus westermani. The sequence continues at coordinate 38,861 of QNGE01001464.1, read as the reverse complement.
TTGTGAGTATTGTTGAATTTGTCTAATCACTTCGAGAGAAGACGGACTAACTGTCCTGTCAACTCTAACCGATTGGACTAATTTCACCTGGGGTAGCCCGTTGCTTTTCATTTTCGTTGTTTCAGACTCAAAGCGTTTGTTGTAGCGGTGCGGCTTATTTACGATGGTAGCATACTCCGCAAATGTATATTCATCTGCGATGTTTCCCTGATTCACTAATTCTAACTGCCTCTTTAAGTAGAATTGTTGGTCATCGTGAATTGAAAATGCTATCTGGTGTGACAACATGTCACTATCAGTGCGAGTGTATCTCAAACAGTTGTTAGTGGTATATCCTTTTCTCTAGTATTTGTGCATGGTTTTTACTGTTATTATGGTAGCAACCGACTAACTGATTGTGCATTCTCTAGCCTCCGTCTTCTGTGGAATTCTACAGATGTCCAGATGTTGAGTCACAGTGATGGTTTGATCTCAAACAGTGAAATCTTCACCGAATGCAGTTGAGCTGCATTATGGGTGGGTATTGATTATATGATTAAGTATTCACCATCCTGGAGCTGCGGCTGATCACCGTTGATATTACATGGACGTAACCATTCTGCGTCGCCTACGTGAGTTATGCAAATCGATAATCCGGTGCTTATTGTCTGTCCCTCGACAGTTTATCATAGACTGTGACTAAGATGAGTCAGTTCTTGCAAGCATTTGAAAAGTGAAGATCGGGGGTGTTGGAAGGGTCAAACCATAGAAAACAAACAACCGCTCATCTGTTAAGTGGCTAGTTTATTTCGTTTTTCAAATGATGAAGTTTCCATACATGTATGAGAATGGTCCAGGCAAGTAGTAGTGAACTGGTATTATCCAACAAGTCTTACTATGGAAGAGTACTATACGCTCTTGGAATATCACTGTAAGCTCTGAATGAGTCACTGGCTCATTCATGATTGGAACGTCCGACCTCTGTGCGAGGTCAGTCGAACCTTTTTTGACTGATATCAGTGGCCTCAAAAAGTTTCCCAAACTACAATCATGAACACCGACCACATAAATGAACTGACCGAACGTTTATGAAGTTGCCGGTTGGTCTACACGGTTGGCGGCATCCGATTCGGATTAGCCTGTCACAGTGACCGAAGCCAAAGGACGCCTGCGCTTATATATCACTGCAACTGGCTTGCGCTGCACCAATTGCAGTTCCACCAACACACCACATATCCAGTGTAAACCCGAAGGAATAAGACCGGGAGGTGTGCCAGTGGGGCCTTTGTGTCCAGCCGGCCAATGCTGGTTAGCCACTTGATTGGCTAATAAGGAAAGGAAACTCTTATCTCTCGGAAACTAAACAGAGAGAGGCTGCAATGACGAGATCTACACTAAGAAGAAAGATGTTTGAAGTGTTATACAAGAAGCGTTGCAGTATAGACTTGCAGGTTAGTGCATCCCAGAGAAGATGGGGATAAAAAGCAAAATTCTCAATTCTCAACGAAAAGCCAGACAGACCATTCATCATATAGTACACCAACAAAGCCGAAGAAAAGAATGGATAGAAGACCGCAGACACCCAGGTTTCTGAAAAGAAGGGCGGATTAATTGTCAATGACCACGATGTTGGCCGATGCAGTCGTTAACAGGAGTGGAATGTGTATGCTTATATGACCTGCCTGAGCCTAACTTACTCGTCGCCTCTTCGTCGACGGTGTACTATGAGTACGTTGGTGACCTGCTAGCCCCAAACGGCCAGCGCATTCGCGGCCGCACACATCACAACACCATATAGTCACGTCACCGCGACCTATGGCACCGACGGTTCTCTTGCGTACAGCACGCTTTCGCTCGCGATTGTGCAATAACTGCTCGTTGAACTTTCGGACGCCCGCCCGAACCGTATTTCTCCAGGCCGTCCGGTTCAACGCTAAGTCTTCCCAACGTCTAAAATCAATGTTACAACGTGAAAGACTTACCTGGATAACATCCTGGTATATCCGCTTTTGACCACCAGGACTTCGCTTGTCTCATTTCACTTGTCCGTACAGTAGCTGCTTCGGGATCCAGTCATCACCCATCCGACGGACGTGACCGAGCCAACGGAGCTGATTCAGCATCAGCATGGCTTCCATTCCGTCCATGTCCGTTCGCCGCAGTACCTCAGTGTTCGGAATCATGTCCGACCACCGAATACCCAAGATGCGTCTCAGACACTGTACATGGAAGCGGTTCAGATAGCTCACGTTCTGTTGGTGGCTGGTGGCCATATTCAGGCTGTTGTTCTTCCCGACATGCCTTTCAAGACGTTCGAAAGCAGAGCCAGCCTTCGCCACACGCGCTGTTAGCTCGCGGTTCACGGACAAATCTGTTGACAAATTGCTACCCCAGTAGCAAAAATTCCCGCAGCTGTCGACAGTGTCTCCATCGATGCGGATTTGGGGTGGAGATACACAAGCATCACCTCCACCAGGAGAAGGCTGAAAGAAGGAAAACGTCTTACTTGTGTTTATATCCAATCCAAACTTTGCTGCTGTAGCCAGACGTTGCAGTTCTTCTTCACTTTGTACCAACAATGCGCTGTCATCTGTGAACAGAAGCATGTGCATCGTTGAGGTCTGTAGGTGGGTTGGAGCGCCGAAACTTCGGATGTTCAACAGGTGCCCGTCTGTTCGGTACTCTACCTCAACACCATCCTCTCCAGAGTTCTGAAAAGCAACTGTGTCTGTATAATGCTTCCCCTATCGAGACGTCGTACATTGCGAACATCTTATACAAACATCGATAATAACTAGGTACGTTTGCTCATTGATTAGACTTGCAAAATCCCTGTGCATTTTTTATTAGGGTCCCTGCTGCTAGCCAAACGTGCAGTTCACGCTTCACGGAGTTTTTTTAGCTAGACCACATGAGGAGCAGCTGTGACGGGATCATTCATCCTGTTCATTAATGTCCGTTCTGGAAGCAGAACTGTCTGCTATGAGCTGCATTCGGTTGGTCCCTCATTTTCATGTGTTGAATTCCTTGAGTTTATGCTGTCGAAACTTACTAAATCCGTGTTGTGTCAGCAAACGGAGCACCCGCCCACAATCGCCAAGCCGTCCTGACAGCAGAGGTTCTTGCAAATTGTCCGCTCGTGGCGAAGTATGTGAATGAAAGTTACAACTGGCCTCAAGATTGAGTCAAGTTTGAACATCTCTTCAAACGTGCTTACTGCCTTTGAAAGTCCGCAGACCACTTCGCTGTAGACGAGGTTAATGTGACGTTCAATACTGACCGTTGCGATTGTTGTTCTTACTCCACTGAGAGCTTGTATTCCAATAAGTCTGGGTGAAGCGTCAATCTAACGGAAGCTGGTTGGGTACCGGTGTTGCCTCAAGAAATTAGTCCAGAAACACTTGCCCATTGTTGCAAACAGTTCGCCTTGTCGGTCGAACGTCTCTTCTTTGAGTTATGAACCGTGATCCGTGTTTTTTTGTACGTCAACGGAAAGGTGTCGTCCACTCAGCATACTCACTCACCTAAGTGATAGTTGTGAAGACATCTTTCTTGATATGGCTATGATTCCTTTTTGAGAACGTATGCAACCTCGTCACGTGTACGGTAACATTCCTCTTTCTATATGGAATCATGTGGAATATCGCAGCACCTATCCTATTGATTAACGCATCTTTAACTGTGGTAGGTAGGATGGTAGCATGTTTGTACGAAACCCAAATTCATCAAGGCATCAGAGTGATCGAAAACTTGTTGACACTAGGTCAACCAGTCTTATTTGGCGTCCTCGGTAAGCAGGCGCTTCGGTGACTTCTGGGTTCGATGGAGTTCTAGGAGGGAAACACCGGTCCCTAGATTGGATATGGAGCTGGTACGTCACTCAAATTTAATCACGTGATGTCCAGATTCACAGGATTTTACTGACTTGTCTAAGTATGTCGCACACCTAATGTATGCAATCAGAATTGAGAAAATCGGTTTGCTGTTTGTTCAATAATCGGAATCGGGTGTCTCGCTATCAGTAACCTGCTGCAGTCACCTCAACGTTGAATCCGTTATTGTGGCTACCCGTAACAAAAATGGGGTAGTTTCATGTATTACTTACCTCGCTGTCTCATCTCACGAGTTTCGTAAGAAACCGAAAACATATACTGTGGGCTCTCGATTGGATCCGTTAGTCGGAATTTGAAGGCATTTGACGTCGTAGATTCGTAAGTTAACTATCTTCAGTAATTAATAGGACGATCAGCCAGATTAATAGGAAGTCAGACTCTTAGTGATACATGAACCGGTGTGTTGTCCTGGGGGGTACTGTTACTAGTTGCTTTTGTCCAGAACTGACAATCCTAAAAGCTTACTTAAGTAGTACAGTGCATTTTTCATTGTCCATAGCTCTCCCATTCACAACCCGTGATGGTTTCTGATTGTGCCTTGTCGTCATGTTTACCAAGTTAACGAATTAATCCTTGGATTTCCGAAATGATGTAGTACACTTCTCGAAGTTGGTATCATTTTCAACTTATCAACCACTGCGTTTAGCTACCTCTACAATGACACTCAGTTCAGCAAATGCTGTACCATCAGAGCGATCAGTGTGTTTTAAAAAAACTAATTTCAAAAGTTTTGTTTGACGTTTGCCAACAATGACCTGATTTCTGCTGAAGTGTATCTAGATTCCGATAAGTATCCTCCTCTACAACAGTTTTCGCATGTAGCTTAACAGCAGTTCCTCAAACGTAAATGTAAATCGTTTTCTTTTTGCGAAGTTAACTTTTTCGCTTCACTATTGTTATGGTGCTATTTTGACTTGGATTTGCCATTTGCTGTTCTAGAAACCGAGTGTGGCGAACGGTGGCTCGTACTCTAACACCATCTCGATGTGCTCATGGTTGTTTGTGAACGAATGAGTTATCTCTACAGTGGCTTTCTTTCCGTAGTTTACTGTATTGCTTTATTTCAAGCGTAATATAGTGTAGTCGCAAAAATGATTGAATAGTACATTCTATTCGGTGGAGATATGCAGACGAATGCAGATAAACATGCAGTTGAGACGTTCGGGTTAACGGCCTATATTCGATTGTTAGAGTTTACTAAGTAAACTTCATATTCTGAATCTGATCACATAATTTAAGATTTAAAAATCTGTGAACTAAAGCAGTTAGATCGTTTAAAACCAGAACTACCTGACTGTAACTTAAGTTTTAATACAAAGCCAACTTTGTAAAATTGTTTTGTTTTGTTTTTTGTTCCGACAATTTGTAGCCGAACAGTAAATATTTCATATGAAACTAGTAATAGTAGTGTTTTCTCTGAGGAAAAAGAAGAACGCTACCTAAAGATTAACGCGTAAGAGTGTTGCTGTGGATAAACGTACGATATCACAGCGCAACAAAACCACGAACAAATTTCCTGTCTTGTCGAATGGCAAAATTTGAGTAAACAACGTCCGCATTAGTGGATTATGTGCAACTTGGGATCTAATTCTCTCAACGGGCCAATCCGGTGCACACGCATTATGGTTTGACGTCAAACCAAGTGGGCGCTCGAATTGTCAAAAGTAGAGATCCCCATCTCCAAACTGTTTCATTTCGACGTGTTCTGAGTATATCTTACAGTTGGTGCTTATTATCGTTATCATTTTTCCACTCTATACGGCAGTAACAGGTCGTTAATTTCACCTCCATCGCTTCCAGCCTATCCCCATGAGTAGAATAATAACGAGTTCGAATCAGAGAAGCAGGCATGGTCTTGAACTACTTGTGGCCGTTGTGTTTATGTCTTGTACTGATGAAAGCGTGCACACCGCAAGAAGTTTCACCTCCACGTGATCTTGCATACACATCATCTGGCAGCAAATGTCTAGCATAAACGCCGAATGGTTTTATGTCAGCATTTCATATTAATCTGGATTACAGTCTCCTTATTTGCATTCATTCTGTTTATCTTTCAGGGGCTGGCTCTATCGAAAAGAATCAATGCCTATAATTATCTGGAATGTTCCGCTCTTACCCAACAAGGCCTAAAGGCTGTGTTTGACGAGGCAATCCGAGCAGTGCTCATGCCATCTACGAAACAGAGGAGGCGCAAATGCATTTTACTTTGAGTTGTTGATCATACCACAGATAGATGGGCAATACATTGCTTCAATCCCCGCCCCTCCCCCTTCTACACACACACGCACACATGTGCCCAAATTGAAATGCACTGGAAACTGTGACGTCTCCGTCTCCAGATGATGACCTCAGCTCTCGAGTATGCTCCTCCTTTCTAGCTCACACACACACGTAATTCATTGGTAAAACAGCGTCAGCAAATAATCATGATCGTAATGTCATTCGTTCATTTCGGCTGTCTGACGGGCAGGTAGTTTTTTTATTGCTTTACTTGCTTTAACGCTCTACTGACGAACTTCAAACGTCCTGTCTGGCGTGATACACCTGTTGATCGTTAAAAAGCAGTGTTTCTTTAATGACTATACTTTTAGTCCGGGACACCAATCCAAATCGCTTTGGTTCTCCGACTATTCAGCTGCCCTTGTTTCTCTCCCCCTCCATGTTTCTAATTACTCCGCACTCCGGTTTGTTTGTGTGCATAAACTGTAATTGATTGATCTCTTGCCATGCTGCGTTATCCCGGGCTCCTGTCCTATGCTTCCGTGTTGCCTTGTTCGTTTGCGCTGTACGTGCGTGCACATGACATTTTTGAACGAAAACCACTTGTTCGTCCACTTCTCGTTATCTGCTCTGTGGTGATAAGTCTTCTTTTTTACTTCGAGTAGGAATCAGTCTCATTCAGACCTTCGACTGTTCTACTCCTCGCTATCCAAATTTCACGTGTATCACCATCAAGTGTGACTCTTGAAGTTGTAACCGATTGTTTCCACTACTACTGTCTGTTCCTTGATTTTTCGTCTGTTCCTGAGCTCTCTATTCGGCGTATACTTCTCTCACTGTGGCCTGTTTTCTCTGCTCGGTTCATTCACCATTGATTTTTGGCTTTATTCTCATGCGTTTTCCTTACCTTGTCATTTGCCTGGTCGTTCGCACACACTCTGTGGGGCCCGAGCGGTAGAAATCATCTCTTGGGTACCGCCACGTATACTCAAATTTTACCGTCAATATCTGCTGGCCAGACACCCGACACAATTTGATTTTTTTTTGTCGTGCACTGTTCAACAGATGAATAAGTGTGGTTAGCGTTGCTTAGGACGAGACATGAAATTCACGTATATTTTTGGGTGGAAGTCTGGACCGGGACGGTAGGCACAAATTAGTCAGCTCGGATCTGACAAAAATGCACCGGTCTTGCTGTTCATTTGTTGCACGTTCGCATTGGTGGCCAGCCCATCGTTTCCAATCATCTGGACGACCTCTCCTGAATACCCGCGATTCTTTGACCAATCCATGTTCGTACTAACCCACATGCGCTTTATCACCGGCTAAATCCTGTCCGCTTGGATTATCCAACCATGTATGCACACCTTGTTGGTAGTTTTGTGCATTCGGCATGCTAAATTTGCCCGTGGTTTTTGCGATGAAGTCAACTTTCCTGCTAAAAAGCCTAAAAGGCATACGAAGGCTGCAATCACATGTGGGTAGGGTTCACTTTGTATTGATCAACTTCGCTGCTGCTGATCACTAACTGAGGCAAACGTCATTAACAAGAGACTTTCCTAAAACATTCATAAGAGCTCGCGACAAGGGTAGCAAATACAACGAGCCAGTTAAAACAGCTGAAAAGAAATATGTACGCCTATGTTTTCCGTCGAATGATATCAAACACAGCTTGAAAGCTAATTTATACCGTACGTACGCGAACGCAATTGATTTAATTATCCTATCCTTTACAGTGCACACCAGCTCAGTTGCGGTTACGTCGAATTCATCTTCCCCATTTATTCCGCAGGAGAATATTATCATTAGAAAAGGAATACTTACTGGGTTTTGAAAAATTAGGTTCCGTCTGCCAATGATGCAGGTTGTAATAAGCTGTGTGCTTTTATGCAGTCCTGGTTTGAATGGTTTTTATTCCCACTACTGCCACCCACTTGTGCAATTACTTCAAAATGTGTGGGCTCCGTTTTCGACAGTACGCAGGCTGTTTCAATGAATGCACGTGTCATCCCTGGACGCTCGATTGGCTTACACATGGATGAATATGTTTCAGTTTGTGAGTATTCATAGCTCCTTTGTTGTGATGAAAACGCGTCTACGAATTGACGAAATGTTATCCTGAAATGATGCATCCACTAAACTGCGGATTTTCTGATATACGAACGCGTACCACAATGTGGCACGCACATCGTTCCGTTCATTTGTTTTTTCTTCCCTCGGTCGGGGAACACGCACGGATCGTGTGATGCAGTGAACTTATCCATGATTGAGTAATTACTGCATCCTGCTTGTCTCAACTAGCTTGTTGGTCCGGTGATTTTCCGACCGCTAGCACGGTTGCGACATGTTTCAGTGTCGGGTGACAGCGTATCCTAAATTGTCTGACAGATTACGGTATGGTGAAGTTTTGTATGCATTAAGCGAAGTGTTGGGGGCCTCACAACGTGGTGCTTCAGCACACCTGATCGACCGAACTGTTTACTTGAAATGTCCGATGTGGTGAAAACTTATTCTGCTTCGGAAAGGTCAGTTAGATGTGTATCAGCTATTTGCCATACATCTGAACCTATGCATTGCTTGAAAGCGCTGAGTGTAATGAGTTTCTTTCAACTTAATCTCTATTCAGAGATGCTGCTCAGAGTGTTATCTATCCTGTTTTTTTCACACAAGAACATGCTCCAAGACGTAAACATTTTGAACTATGGATTCGGATATCTCTAGAAGCCTGTTTTGAGCCTGGCTTAACTGAAAGTTACGGTCACTCGAGACCGATAGAATGAAGACAGTTGTTTATGTTCATTTCTTGCCAGACTGCACCGTGCTGGAGAATCACCGATATGTACTACTCGTTTCCGAGCTCCTTATTACGAATCTTAACGGAGGAACATGTTCTGCAAAAGTCTACCTGTTGGACACTTAGAGATAATAGGTCGGGTTGCTGAAGGGTCCATTATGGTCATGAAAGTTAATTGGAATTATTGTAGTCTGAATCGCCGCTCACAGCTGCATTAATGTGATATACCCAGAAGATGAAAATATATCAAAAAGAGTGATACTGAATAAAAACAAGATCAAACAAAAGGATTAAACATTTCGTTGATTCAAACACATCGCTGTCTGAGGCACGTTAGCACTTCAAATCGGCGATCTGATTGATCATGAGGTTCCCAACCAAGTGAGCGGTACCTTCGTACTTCTCTCTCGAGAAAGCTGCCAATAGTCAATGTTCATGAAGGGCCATTTCTGTACACTCGTCTCGCGTTTACAACGAACTCACTGCCAGTAATTTTTTGACATATACATGATACTGACCAACCTACCTAATGAGACTGTTTATTAGGGCAACATTATTTCAGTGTAAACTGGCCATGCATGCTTACTCCAGAAACTCCGTACTGCCCTTAGTCTTCTCTAGAATGTCCGATTCCACCCTTTAGAGAACAGGTAGTGTTTGTAGCCTATCTTAGATAGATAGAGGTCGTTATAAATCACCGGTTACGGCTCCCAACTACCAGTGATATTGTAGTGAAAAGGCGTCCAATAAAGCACAATCTTTATTGTCCAATACGCTGGTCCTCATGCCACACGCGCGCTCGCGTTTATTAACCATCATTCCGGACCACAACACCCCCATGTTTCCATTCACGCATCGTGTGCACTTCTGCCCGGATTATGTGCGTGATCGGCGCCGTCTATCGGGGAGCTTTTTGCTTGCCATTCCTCACCCGTTGGTCCGATTTCGTTGAGTGAGGACTCGTCCGGTCGCTCTTGTTCTCCTCCATCTACCTCCACTGGCCTCTGAGCGTAGTCCACGACCGCTTCGCGATATTCCTGCGAATGTTGGGATAATCGCGCCTCCGATTTCGTCGTCTCTTCTCTTTTCCCTGCCATGTCACGCCCATTGGTCCGATCCAGTCGATAGATGACTCATTCGGTCGCCCCCGCCGTCCCCGATTCGCTCGTTGTGGGGTTTTGGACGTGCCCCCCCGCGTCGAGGTATTCCGCCGAGTGTTCGAATACCCACACCTCCGGCCTGAGTATCCACCACAATATGTTCATGGGTTATAACCGAGTACCTGCAACTGCTCCTTTCATTGTTTGGGCAGTATACATGCGACCTTGTATATCAAATTACAACAAGCATGGCTTATATGTGAGAAACTTAATTTATTAACGTCTTAACAAAAAGATGCATTGTTCATCAATATGGCTACCGACCGTGCCAACATGCACACCGGTTCACTGAGGAAGTTCATCGTATGAGCCTGGAAAAGTTAACCACTTTTCAACGGCCAGTCCAAATCAACAACTCACGACGAATCGTAGACTTCCTCCGGTTTCTTTACTTCGTGAATCTTATTTGAGAGATTACAACTCAGTTCTTTTGTCCATTAGAGTACATTCCCCAGCGTTGGAATAAGTGTTCTGTATGCTTCTAATTAAACTCGGGGTCGTTCCACCCCCGTTTCTTCTTCTTCGTCTCTTCTGCACGCTTCAAGACTTCCTCTTTGGCCCGTGGCCCTCTGGCCCCAACCCTGTAAATTTAGTGTGGAAAATGATAAAGCATATCATCAGCAATGGCATCAATTTCTTCAAGTGGTCCCTGGAAAACACGACTATCCACAACAGGGTGGTGGGGTAATTCACCAGCAAAACATGTTACGATCCCTTGTGTGGCCATACTGTTGGTCTTTGAATGAAATGCGCATCAACGGAAACGCTGATAATGACATCTGGGTGTATTTCTTGCCAAGTAAGCTTGGTAAAACGTATTGTCTTTGGAATATCAATATGAATAAGTCAAGGATCAACCTCTTGTTCCATTTGCAATGTTACGTTTCTGACGCGGGGTTTTTGCAATGTGCATTTTAACGCTCAAATAACTTCTTCGTCCATCGTACGCACAATTGAGTTTTGCACTAATAAAACGCCTGTATCTACCACATTTCGTATTCTAACTGCTTTGTTCAAGTTGCGCTAGCGTTTGCCGACAAAACAGCACATGCATGCTGAGGTATTCGCTGATTTAAAGGCGGAGAGAATCGTTGAAGCACTTTGTACGTGTGGCCAAAACTTCATCCTGCTTTACAAATCAACCAGAGAATGAGTAAATAATTTAAATGTTCTATCTCAAAGAGTTCGATGTTCGGTCGGATATGTACAGTCAGTCCACCATGCACGCATGACGTAACACCTCATCCGTAGCCACTTTGTAGTACCTCTAGGCAATCCATGTTCAGCAAGAGCATGTCTGATTTTCGATGCAATTCCAACTTTCTCCAATGATGTGGATGACCGGACTTAATCGATTTCGGCAGGCTGGAGATTGTGGAAGTAACCTGAACTATCTGCCGATTATTCACAGAAAAACTGTACATTCGCGGTTAGCCTATTTCTAGAAGCACGATGGTCGGCTCAGAATAACCACATGCAGGAAGGTTCGATGTTCTCTGAGAGCAACGAATTGAGTTACCTTTGCTTCCATTCACCAATTGAGATTCGTGATTTTGCGGTGTCCTAACGTAAGTTTCAACGATGCCTGAATAGCGTGGGGATTTTACCTCAATACCTTCATACGTGGGCGCCTCCTGAAGAAAAAGAAAAAGAATGCAAAAAATAGATTAAGCAATGTGGGTGGAGTCCAATCTGGATCTGCTATGAATTGCTCGAGATCTATTCGTATACATATCGGAGTCCACTTTACGTCATCATGATGAGAGTTTGTGTACACATTAGAGGAACCCACTTTTTCCTTCCAACACCGCCTCGTTCCTCGAGAAAACGATCCTATCCAATCAATAAACGTAAATGTCGTCAATATCCGAGTGGTGACCTTCACTAATTTTTTTACCTGTTTGGCCTCTATCCCACTATGCTCACCGGTGACTTAGTGACCCTAACTACTTGTTGATGCCTGTCCTTCGGTTTTCTGGTTCGAGGCCGTTGGTAGGTCACCATGTACCCTATGAATACCATGCAATTTCCTCCTTGTCGCACACGTCGTCGAAGCAGAAAGAAGTTTCTTTTTGCACCCGTCTTTTGGTTTATCTTGGGCACAATTAACGGGGATCGCTGTGTTATTTTTGGGATCAATATTTGCCGTGTTAATTATATCAAGAAGGCTAATCGGATTTCTTATCAATCGCCTTATTACACCGTGGACGAACCAGCGGATTGACTCAAGGGTTTACAACGGTATATTGAACAAATGGCTTGCAATGGAATCCACCCACAGCCGTCCCAAAATGCAATCAAAATCCAATCTTTTGATCTTGTGTGAGGTATCATTCTATGTGTACACGATGGCCTGACCACTCCAGTCTGAATAAGCTTTGAGAGTAATCTCGATTATTTCTCATCTTTTCTCTCTATGCATATTTACTACTTGATGTATGAATTCACAGGTTGACCGTATATATATATATATATATGAAAAATGGGATCTATTTTTCAAGTTCACCTTTTCCATTTCATTCCGTCCTTCCGATCTTTCGGAAATTCGACTTCCTCGATGCAACCCTGGTGCGTACATCGAGTATTGTATGTCTTTGGTCCTCGACTAAAGTGATTTGTTGAAAATACACAGGTTAAACTTTAATGCATGCCTGTTGTTGCAAACTGACGCATGTTCGCCAGCTAATCAGTTACATGTACACCTTGCGGCGCACATTGGAATTTGATTAGCGCAGTTCCAATTCGTGCAGTAAACGCATGTTCAACAGAAACACTTTCGGCTCTCTATCACAGCTTGATGGCGTAAATCCGGTTCGGTTCCGCGTTGGTATGTGTACACAATATCCGTTCGATTGGCAGTCAAGTGTTCCGTAAGTGAATCAGCACACACACATTAGCCGGCCACCCCCAGACAGCGTGGTGAGTCAACCGAAAGTTTTGTGCGCGCCGCTATCTGCGTGCAGATACGTCACATGACATTCGAATGGTTAGCCGTGTAAGGTCAACTGGATGAATAGGTTGATTGGCTGTCAGCTCCGTACACGAAATGTTGCTCGACCCTCTCACGTATACGCACAGTTGGTCTGGTGCGCGCAATAAAGGTCGGAGATCAGGTGAACTCATGCAAACTGTAAATTGCTCTCTGTAAGAAAAGACCAGTAACCAGATCGAATTTTACACAGCAAGGTGTGTTGAGAATCGGTGTGCACTGCCCACCTTGGAACAACGGACATTGCTCGTTAGGGTAAAGTTTTCCACAGGCGCCTCTGCATATGAGGTCGCTCATGGAATCGAACAATGCTCAATCATGTAAAACACTTGATACCCTAAAACCAATCATGTGTATCGGTGAGCATTAGGATGAGTCGATTGTGTCCAGCTTATAGCTCAATCTAGTGGACTGCTGAATTTCCGAACATTTCATCAATTGCGACACGACTGTGATGTCGCACTTCCTTGTTAGTTACGCTTGGAGCGACCACTTCTTTCGTTGTTCTACGGAATGCAGAATAAATTGTAGATCCAGCCCAGTTTTCTGACGTTTCCTAAAATGGTGTCCTCCCTCAGTTCTCTTACTCGGGAAACTGTCGGCCAAACAAGTTGGATCAAACTGTGCTGCAAAACGATTTTTACCGAAAAGGGCTCTCTGAGTCCAGTTTGATTCTTTCTTGGAAGAGCACCGGTGACACGCGTTCGACAGTTCCTGAGGGCCTAGCTACTGAACGTGCCTGTCCGACACGCACACACAAGTAGGACTCAGTGCTAACACACTTCGATTGGCTACTGTACAGAGTTGAAATTTCGGTGTGGCGGCTGCTTCAAGTGAGATTGCGGTCCACTGTTGTTTGACAGTGGATACAGTGTCTCTTGAGAAGTCGTCTTTTTATTCACCTGAGGAAAGGTTTTTAAATTTTAATGCAGATTGCAAGCGAAAATATGATAATTCGGACTTTGCTTCGATGATTGGTAAGCAACTGGTGTCTACGGAAATTTGCCACAAAATCGTAAACTATATTTTAGACGAAGTCTAGAAACCCGGTATGGGATTCTGGATGGCCGTCAACCTTATGAACAAATGCACGCCATGAAATTATTGTACGGCCCCTCTACTTTTCAACATACCTGACTTATCAACAATTCCAAATCAACCACTGTTACAACAAAACCAACAAACGGCATCAGGAAGAATTGCGCTGAGTTTCGTTTTGAATGGTCCTCACAGAATATATGCTATTCACAGAACCAGAAAAAAATAACTGACTAAATTATACTAGTTCAGGTTTCTGTGGTGACTTCAGGATGGTGTTGTCGTCCAACATTGGCGAATTACTAATATGTCAAGTGTTTGGATGGCCAAATACGTTTTCCTTTATTCTATGCTGCGATTGCATTACCAGTGGTCTAGACGTGAACAAACTGGCCCGTGGCAAGGCCCTGTATGGTTGGCACTATATTATGCGTTTACACCGTCCACATCTTGGCATCAAGATGTACACTGAGTGAGATAGAAAGGACTCAGCAATGCGGCTACTGAAGTGGTCAGGTTCTTGGGATATACAAAATACAAATTTGGATCTCGTCCAAGCAGAAAATTACAGTTCCTTGGGAATTCCAATGAATGAGGAGTCGGAAGTTGTTTCAATGGTTAACGGTGAGAAGTCTCTTCTTGGTTACCGATTAACACCGCTTGCGCAATGATTGCAAACTTTGAAACCACTCTGTACATAATTGACAAACTTTTATGATTAGTTCTTCGACTGAAGGACGATTACTTCTTCTAAGGATCATGGTAACACTACCAGAGGGCATCAGACCTATCTCGGTTGGACTTCCTCTTACCGCTGAAAAGAAATGACATCTATTGATCTAATGAACATGATTTCTTGTTCACGATGAACGAAGTGGTTTCATTAGTTTCCTTAAACTTCACCATGAAATGTCTACTGAGCAGTTTTGCGGAGACATTGAGTTCAAGGGCCCATCTGCGGTCGGCAATGCATCTCGCTAAACTGAAACGGAATTGCGGTGTTCGTTTGTCTCGCTTTGTATAGACTATCCGTTGTTCCACTCGTTTTCTCAGCAAATTTCCCGTTGACCTTAGACAATGTGTGACATCTTTAGACCTCGGGAGTCTTTTGAAGTGCACGTTTATATTCACCCGTTGGGATGTAAACATCCCTGCTTTCCAACTCGATCAGTCCACATCCTCAGCTGGCAGGACGTGAAAGACTGCTAATCAGGTAGGGCTTTTTCACGTGACAGTTCATTCACACCATGACCACTAACAATGCGGCCGTGCAATCGTAATGCTGTCAGGGATATCACACATCTGGACATCCAACTGACCTGCTAGTGTTGAGCGGGAGCACCAGCCTTAAGGTCCTATAACAAGCCGAGTTGGCCGTAGGAGTTTGCCGTGGCTGTGCATAATTCATTTTCCGCAAAGCCCATCCAAAGGAAATTCAGTCAACATCTTCCTGAAAAATGATTGATGTCGAGCTGCTGATATAGAAGACAACGTTAAAAAGCAAAGGGACCGTATACTATTATCGTAGAGTATGTGCTGACAATATGATGTCATACTTAGATCTTCGTAAAGTTCTGTTGTGAGGTGGTCACTGATTTTCCGATTATGTCGTTTCGCAATTGCTTAATAGCCTATGGATTGAAAAATACGTCATAGTTACAAATGAGTTTTTCTCAGACTAACCATTTATCGTTGAAATAATGAATTAGTTTACAGTCAGTGTCCTGTAACCGTCGCTATGGCTTATAACTTTTAAGTCCTACAGAATTACTGTCGTTATACAAGACATTTTTCTACTGAAATGTTACTAGGCAGCAGTTGTTGTTGTGTTACCGGACCAAAAAGAATCCTATTTTCCTTCTCCCCATCCTACACAACAAGCTGAACTGTCAGAAACAACGGATCGGTTGCTCCTACTCTCGTTACAAGAATAAGTGTAGAGTTGATCAGGTGGACAGTGCACTGTATGCATACAGCTGTTGGTGCCTGCAGGAATATCTTGGTTCTCTCACAGGTTTGTTACATAGGATTTGTGAGTGCTCGGGTTAACTGAAAACGTTTTCTCATGATTTTACTTGAGTAATTATATAAAAGGAAAACAATTCATCATTAGATATTTGAAATTTTTGTAACCGGTTACAACTGCCACCAACAGAATATGAAGTACCAAATTTCTGGGCTGAGAAAGTAATGTGAAGTTCTTGACACTGTTTGAGATAACGAACTTTTTGCATGTTCTTTAATGAATTGTCCAGAAACCTTTAAGATAGGTCTGTTTTTTCCCACTCACCGGTATTCTGCTGACTTATGGCCACGCGTACAACCATCGCCAGATATATTGGATGCGATAAGAAAAGGCGTCTTTGGGCAGACTATGGAGATTGTCAAATGTACCTTTATGGGAACCAGAAAACGGAATATAAGAAACTAGCTGTCACTATTTCAACAAAAGAAATCCATTTTGTTCTCAAAACGGTTACGTTCGATAGAGTGATATCATTGGCATCGTCATTAACTGAATTGGATGTTCCGAGTACGTTTTCGAATGTAATTTGCGAAATAGCCATAAGCATATGTGCCTATTTTAAGCGACAGGACCTAGATAATCATATTTCAGACAGTTACTGAATCTGAAACAGTTCATTCCCTTCAGAAGTTTGCACAGTAAACCGAAACCACCTTCTGAACAGGTGGCCACAGTAAGAAAAAAGAGGGTTTGTATAGAACTGCCATTTAAAGGTGATTATTGCATGCATCAAACAACTCAAAGACTAGTGAATTCGATTAAACGAACATTTAACGCAGCGGAACTCTGTGTGTTAGCCCGGACCCAGAAACTGCCCGTCCCTTCAATCAAAGGAGATCAGCCTATCGGTGCCACCTCACATTGTGTCTACCAATTTACATGTAACTGCAATGAAAGTTACATAGGCAGAACCGAGAGGTGCTTGATCTCCAGAGTGAAGGAACATTTGCCTAATTGGGTGCAGAACTCTGTATTACGGAAGAACGACAATGTGGTTGAAACACGCAAGCAACCAGCGTCCGCAGTCGCGAGACACGTCCTGACCACTGGTCACGTTATCGACCCAATTTGTGCATTCAGAATCCTATTACGTCACTCGAATCCAAGATTCTTACGGTTTGCTGAGGCGGTTGCAATCAATCGAATGAAGCCGACTTTGTGTGTTCAGAAACAATTGCTCGTAAACTTGACCCTTCCCTGGACTTAGTGACCTTTCCTAAACCACCAATTGACTATCCACCCTGCCCCCCTAAATGCTTGATATAAAAAACCTGTTTCATGTTATTGTAAATTTGGTACTGACGAGTCAATACGAAATGCTTGCATCTGCCAGTTTTCGTGTTCTAACGGTCTTGTTCAAAGTTGCTGAATCGTGTGATTTAACTGCATGAGAAAAACAATTTGTGCCTCTACACCAATTTATTCTGACCACAAGAAGTCAAAATAGGTCTCACAAAGATTATTGATGCTCATCCGTAAACTGACACTGCATGACCGGTTCCTTCTTTGTTTGAGTTTGTCAGGTAGAGATGGCCCGAACAGAGAATCGAACCAGCCACACTCCAGGTTATAAGCCAAAGCCACCATTTCTACGATCCTCGCATGAGTTAAAATAGATTTTTCGAATGATACACAATGAGCGGATAGCAGCGAGGCAGAGTCGAAACAAAGGCGTAACAATGGAGTTCAAATACCATGCAAGAGCTTCAATTAACACATCTTCTAGCTGTGTAAGACCGACAAACGCCAGTGGACTGTGATAGCCGGAGAGTAGTTGCGGGGAATGGTGCGAAGAGATATGTCACAGACAACAGTTTTATGAACACAGCCATACCTAAGTGGTGCACAGTAAAAATTCCCCCATCTGGTTTGATTAGGATACTTGTTAATGTAAACTCTCGTACACTGTTGGCATTTTTGACTTCACTGGGCCGATGTGATCCACTTGGTTTGAATTGTTTTGTTGATATAGGGCAAACCCGTTGACCCAGAAATCAATGTTTTGTCACATCAAGGTGATATCGAATGATCTTAAAATGGTAAAGGCATCATGTCTGGCTGTGTGTGGTTGATCGGGGAACACATAGTTGATCGGTGTGCGAACGGTCATGTTGACGTTTGCAATGCCTTGCTAGGTTGAAACAATGAAAGCCCTTATGTGTATGGCTTTGCGAAGAAAAACATCACGATGCAGCTGACTGCTCGCCAGGTTCTGGAAACAGTTTAATTAAGTCCAACGCAGATTAGACCTTAGCTTCTGGTCATGGAAAAGCTACGCACTAAGGATAAACCCTAACGTCAGTGAAACTCGAGTCCTTTGTATTGGGCCCGGCTAAAATTTCTACGCGAATGCGAGGGTTGTGATCACTTGTCAGCACAGTTCCAGTTAGTTCAACCAAATTCCCGATTACAGTAACTAAGGTATTTCTCACTACGTTCAGTACATTCTGATTTCAATTCGATTGGAAAACCCTAACCGTTCGACTGTCGATTGGAATTAACGGGAATACCACTACATCTCCTATTTGGCCTATCAGGTAATCTGAGCGTTTGGACATGAATATTCAGTTGTGTCAAGTGTGGGGTTAATGGTGCATCGGTTGACACATGGGAAAGTGAATCGGAGTTTAAAGATCTATTCATGCAAGTATATTCATTGATGGCCAGCTCGAACAGAAGTGTTCACTCCGTCCTACCGCGGAATGGGTTTATAATACGTAGTCGATAGACTACCTGCCATTGTCAAGTGCGCGCGACGGATCGATGTCGACGGAACGATTAGTTGAAACCAAATAGCTCAGCTGACGTCAGTAAGTCAGCCCGTTTGTGTAACAACAGTTGAATACGGTGGCTGAGACAGCGGGTGGATGCGGTACCAAATAGAGCAATAACAAGCAAGACAAATATGAAAAACAGTTGGTGAAACGAAACAATACTGAACAGAAATTCGCAGTTCGTACTGAAAACGATATAGGCATTGGATACGTAATAGTCAGATGAATTCACGATAGTTAATCAACACTAAAAAGCTTTGGGAAAGACCTACTTGTGAAAACTGTGGACTTCTAATAGACTCGCACCACTCACAAGAATAGAATGTCCGAACGCATCAAGTGCTCCACAAGCTGATCTACAAAGCCACGCTGAGAATTCGGAAGTTTCACATTTGACGGCCATTCCTGTGGATTGTTTGATGGAATGGATGAGTAAGAGTATATATTTCAGGTTCTACGCAGAGCTTATTTCAACGTCAAACACTTCCTTTCTGTCCTGTTGGCAACGCCGGACAAACACAGGTCGACATAAGAGTGAAGATTCTATCTAAATCAAGAAGAACAGTGGTTCACTTCGATCGAAACAATCATATTCAAACGCATAAAGCACGGGTTCATATAGTTCTGACAGAACAGGGGCCGGTGTTTTCCGTTCACAACCCATTTACTAGGTTAGTCCGATGTTCCTGCTTCTCATTTGTTGTTCTGTCTGTAGCGAGTTTTGTTTGTGTTCGGTTTAGTTTTGGTGTTTCGTGATGGTCCATCGAGTAGTTATTTGACTCCGAATCACTATTATGATTCGTTACTGATATCTTAAAAGGTGGTTGGCAAGTGAACAACGATGAACTGGGCTTTTCCTGTTCATGGGCCGTGTGCTGGTTCATCAGTCTGATGTTCAGGCAAGTGTGCGTTGGTTGGATATCATACGTTATTGCATGGGACTTGAGAGCAATTGGTATGAAATTTTCATTCTGTTAAATTCTTGGCTCAAACCGAGCGTTATAGAATCTGATCTGAGAGAGAGACGATATTTATATACAACCTAAAAACTGCAATAAGACAAAGTTTGAAAGTAGCAGCCAGTGATATCGTACAGTGAGCGAGTTGGGAGAATCGATAATCAGTGTTTGGAATGGTTGTCTAGCCTACATATTTGTGGCTCTGCCATGTTTTCCTCGGTGTCCTAGGCATAGTAGTCAACCTTCACTGTCTGTGTTTTGGTTTCTCATCACTTGAATGTGCAGTCTTTGTAAATGGATGTGATTTCTTTGTTAAACAATTCTGTTGGTTTTCTAGCCGGGTGATGTGCATTCACAACTTGAGCTACACTCCCTTCGATTCACAGATTCGAGTGGCCTGGCACAGGACGCCCTTAACTGTCTGCACCTGATTTTATCAAAGTTAGACCTCGAGCTCTCTGAACCCAGTAAGCCTTTGATTAAGCAGTTAATTGTACTGATTCATACAGTTTAGATGTGAAGTGTGAGTTGTTATCGATAGCTTGTCAACTAATCGTTTAACTGCACTGTAACCAAGTCCCTCAGAAGGCGTATTTCTTTTGATGAAAGGTGAGAATTGCAGGCACTTTCTTTATTCCACAGTGAGTTTAAAAAACCTTTATACCATATATGACAGTTGGGTGCTCTTTCATTTTACTATCTATGATAAAGACTATTTTGTTAACACTGAAATGCCCATTTTTTCACGAATGCTTGGAATTCTGGGTATGCGAAGTACATCTGACTGTCTAAAACAGAAAATCTGTTATATCATACCACGCGAGTATAACCGGTATCCTGATGACAACCGTCACAACCGGGGCATAGAGCTCAAAACTGTCGCGGATGTAATCCACCCATACTGAACACTATTTGGCCCTAAAAGTAGATATCGGTACCTACCATTTGCTACGGACGTTCGGTAATATGTTCTACTGGTATCGTTTCTTTGCTCTACGTTGCATCGTATCTACGGCATGGTGCACGGTTTGAACCGAAGTCATTAACCTTGCTTGTGATACTTGGTCAGTAGTATGGTTAGTTTCCCCCACGGATACGCTCGTTTGCTTCTCTGTGGACAGTATGAATTTCTTATGTGTTTCTGCTGATAAGTTTTGGGAATTGACATTCGTTTTCCAGTAGATATCAACATTTCACCCGTAACTTTTTTAGTTTAAGATGCCTCGATGTCATTTTTGCGTGTTTCGAGGCCCAGTTAGGATAACCTTAGGAGTTGGTTTCATAGGCGACTGAGGTCACCCAGCCAAACTGTATGTGGGTAAACCAACAGACAGATAGATTGGTTCGTACAGAAGGTGAAGGCATGAATGTGACGGGTTGTGGGAGTAAAGCACCCCACCCATACCCAGTCGCCACGTCGAGGGGGACACATGCTACTATCTTCCTCACCCGTGTACGCGGAGCTTCGAACGTACATAGTGAGCAATATTTGATCGATAACGAGAACATTTGGGGGTGTTGGGATTGATCAAAAGTGTTGGTTGAGGTCAACCTTCATGAGAGTGCTCTAACAGAATACTAGCCAAAGTGTCACGCTGAATACCGTCATTTGTGAACTGCACTGTCGTGAATGCCTAAACCGTGCACACAGTAAAACAAAACAGAACAACAGCCACTGTGACTCTGATCCGATGTAGGTCCTACTTTCCTTCTCACATATGAAAGCCGAGGTGGTTCACATTGGTCAACGAACGGAATAAACTAATGAAGGTCGCACGTAGGGTCAGATGAGAGATGATGGCTTGACTACTAACTGGCGCTCATTGCAAATCACGCAGGCGATCGACGTGATGAAGCAAGCAATAACTAACTCCTTCGTACAGGGTGAATGAGTGAATGTGTAACATATTTAATTGTCAGAAGTATGCGCTTAAGTACATAGATTTCTAGGGAGAACATATGAAAATAATCCATTCCCGGGATGACGTTTACTGTCAACTAGGACACTGACAATCTGTGCACATGCCGGACTCGTAGTGTTGTACAAAAATCCTCATAGAATGTATATATATGCAAGAAAAACTAAAACTAATTACAGTTAGTGACTGTTTGGAATCGACTAACCCAATTGTTCGATAGGTACCTCTCAGAGAATGATGCATTGGTACAGTAACCAACAGACCTTCGTGTTTGTCTCTCCTGATCCGCAGTTAGACCATCCATGACCCGGGTTATGTTTGCCTATGCTTGATGACCGCTACCGATCGACTACTCTGTGCATCTCTGTCCTGTTTTCAACCCTTGTACCAGTCATTGGACTACGGCTCGCATGGCTACTTTCGAACACCCGACTGTAGGAACAAAGGCGACCGACACCTAAGTCAACTTAAGTGGATCGCCTACATACCCGCAGACAGACGGCTTGTATGTCAATGCTGTCTGTGTGCTCTCTGTGTCCTGCTGATCCACCCAGGCACTCGATGTTTACCGTGTAAGTCCAAAGTACAGCACACACAATTGGGGCGTGGTAGCTTGCGTCCTAATCAGCTTGGCAATTGGGTACGGGATACCTAGTCTAGTTCACTCCGTGCACCCGTGGGAACCAAACAATCATTGTGTCTATCAGCCCATCACGTGCACACTAGCCGTGCGGCATCGTTCAATGGTAAAACCTAGACCACAACCATTGGAACATTTTAGATTGGCATTGAGACACACAACGGTGACATCAGGAAGTCTTAGGCTGGAAAATGAGTAGAATAATTTGGCCATTACTGATGAAATGGGCGGCAAACTCATCTGATAATCTTATTCTATCTTTTGTACATCCTTGCCAGATTGTTCCGACATGTTTCTTCACCACTGGGCTCTCTGTTGTTGCCTGCATCAAACTATGACCGCAGTCTCTCCAGACCATCCATTATTCCACCGTAATAATCGTTTCTTTTTTGGAAACCTCCCCACCTGACTCAAATTCGTCTGCTGCTGACAGCGCACTGGCAACTTGCAACATGTTACTGCCTGGTAGCCCAAAATCATACCGCATTCCTGGAATCTACTTTGTGCTTCGTTCAGGCGCTTTTGTGCCGCGCACATCGACCTTCCCACTGTACCGTAGATAGATTTATGGTCAGTAGCAACAGGTGTGTATCATCGCCGAAGCACACACTGAAGCGTTTCCTCGAAGCTGACAGTTCCTCTTTGATTTATGCATTGTCTTGCTTTGTGGACTCCGACAACCCATCGGTCTGTCTTTTGTGTTAACTTAAACTAGCTTGATCGCCAACTAATTGAGCCAGAAACGTAAGTGCAGGGACAATGTGTGTTAGAAATGAGGTGCTTGTGATTGCATACCTTAGCCCCATAGAACTTCTCTGTGGTTGATATGACGTAATAAATGTATGACATCAATATGATCATAGGGAAAGCGATTTGGGCAGTTGAATACCCGTTTAAACGTGATCCTGTCTTCTCTTTATCTGGAACCGGATTCCTCTCACACTTCGGTTTTTTCTAAGTTCACAATCAGACCTTTGAAACTAGTCAAAACCCATTGGGAGCCTCTTCTCTGACCCAAAATTCGATATTTTCCCGGTCCAGCTGAATATGTAGGTCCAGAGTCGCTTCGGAAAGATACAGATTTTCAAGTCCCTTCTGAGGCCCCTCAGTCTGTCAGAACATCGTCTGTAACACAGTGGACCTCAGTAATGTTATGCACAACTTGCATTGTACTCATCTGAAAGATTTTACTGACTACACACAAACACGCCAGTTAATTAAACCTTCGTTTTCCCTACTGAGTACGTACAGCCGAATGACCTCATCCCTGCATTGTCAACTGGGTGTCTAAGAGGACTTCTTTTGGCCTCTACATGATATATACTTTCAGCTTCGTGAAAAAAATGTATTTTCCAAAGGATAAGACCATTAATTTACTTGGCTGTGACTGTTTCATTTATCGAGATGATTGACGAGACGAAAGTGACAGGATTAAGCAAAGAATGTTTCATATATTAGCGATACTTAGACGATAATTTTGTCCAGAATATTGAGACAAATGATTAATTTTTATTCTTGCTAGCGAACTCAGCTCACGACAATCCAGAAATTATGATAGAATGTTAGTACAGCTGGAACTGCTTTAAGGAGGCGGACCTAGAATGAACCATATGTTAAACTATTTAGTATTTTAATAATGAAGCTGAAGTGGAATTTGCTGAGGTCTAGTTGTGGGGATCACGCATTTCCCACAATTATTCTACTTCGATATATATTCAGATAAATTTATAGCCGAAGTTTGCAGCTACCAGAACTGAGAGACCGTGAACATTTAGCCAGGTAAACAAAGAATCGTATGAATCTTCCTTACACAGATGATGGCAGGATTGCATCACTCGCCATATGACTTGAGGTCTCACATTGGTATAAACAGTTGTGAAACAACCGTAAGCCTCTGGATCAAATGTCTGCTTCAGCGCAATGTTGAGTCATTCAGCAGCCGCCCGTTTTCCTGTTTTCATGAAAGAAGTTATCAAGGTTGCACAACGGGGCTGCTGCCGGAGAACTTACGCCAGTAAACTGTCGCACTCCGGTTATGATACCATATCCAATGTGTGCAGAAGTCTTTCACCGAGATGCTCAAGTCTCCTTGGCTTGGTACCGCTGGATCAAGTTAGATCCTGTCACAGCAACTACGTCCATGATCTCAGACTTAGTACGAGGACAGTGAAATTGCCAGCCACGATATGAACTTCGTTGCGCCTGAACAGTTTGCTGTTTGACGTGTTAAAGGCACTTTCAATACTTAAGGTCGAGAATACATATGTATCAGTCATTACCAACCACTACTCAGCATTCGTCACTTTTCAATCCCGTCTGCCGTGAACCACATTAGCGTCACGTTACCCATAGTGTTCACCTTTGACCTTGTTTACCATAATAGATTTGTACTGTCTTGTGTTTTCGGAGACCGCACACTTTCTTGCGTGTTCACGTCCCCAGAGCCGGAAACTGGACCATTGTGTTTGCTCTGAAACCCGAATAATTGACCTCAGGTCATCGTGCACAAGACGTACAAACTACCCCACTCAAGTGGGAAATACGGCTAAGAATGCAGATGATCAATCACGAAGATTGCCGTCTCACACACTTAATTGTCTTTTACGAAATCTACGTAGTCCGTGTTTACCAACGTAGATAAATATCTGCGTTCCCGTACACTTTAAACTTTGTTCCCTGATGAGGACTATCAATCCCAGCTTTAGAAAGCCGCTGGCCTAGTGTATTCAGCGTGGAATTACGGAGGCAATTGCTGTGGGACATTAACGTCTAGATCTAGCTCGCCACCTCCTCGCTAATAGCAGTCAGACTACGTACGACATCAACGGTTCAGCGTGGAACATAGGTAGCGGATACTATTAACGCAGAAATGGTTTTGTTTGATCACAGTGATTTCAGTGACAGTCATTAGTTTGAGGTGTGAGTGCCGGAACAAGAGAAAAGAGAGCTGTTGTTGAATAAACTGTACATTGATATACATTGACTAGAAAACGGTACGGTCATGGATACTATGATTCGGAAGCAAAGCAGACCGGTGTCTTCTGGTGCTAAAGAAGTTGAATATCTTTTCTTTCGTTCATAGGTAAGATTAGAAACATGATCGACTTCCTTATGCACGGTGTAACAACATTCAACCAATACAGAGGTGCAATCCAAGCGTGTCATCGATTCTTTTTTCGACCTATAGAATTGCCACGCTAATCCAGACATTTTATTTACTAGCGCAATTTTTTTGTGAACGTTTATCAAATGTTTAACATACCAGAGAGTTTATAGGACTTTCACTAGTTTCAGTGAGCAATCGTCAACTAAAAATTGAATTGCAATTGAACCAAAAAAACATTTCCGATTGGCACAGTCAAAGTGGATTGCGTAAGCGATTCAGCCCAAACTGATTGACGAACAATATCTATGGTTGACGGTAATTTTGTCAGTCTCCCTCTCTCTCTCTGGGTTCACAACTTGAAGTGGACTGTATTTGTCCAATCAGATGGGATGTTATCATGTCGTCATTCACCTATTCAGTGCTTCCTTCAATTTAGCTGCGTCGTAAACTTGCCGGTGACGTGATTATGACGTCACCATGTCTTTTGTACCTTCACGAAATTTTATGACTTATTAAAGTGATTCTCTTAATTTCATGCAACCCTAACTCCACAATCGAATGGATCAACGTTGGGCTATCATTGTGAGGCTCACAGACCGAGGGCTCGATTCTCCAGCATACGATGCGGATGTGACAAATCTACATCGTAGCAGCTGTCCAACACTTCGCTATTGGTGACTTGAAACAAGTAACTACAAAACTGAACCATCTGAGTGAACTGTAAGTAAAAATGGAGAATAAATCACTGACACTCCGAGTTTGAAGCACACTTAGTCCAGTTTTACGCGCGGCTAGGGAACTTTGCACAAATTTCTCACAGATTAAAACTATTGACTACTCAAACCTTCCTTTTCGTGGGTCTTCGCAAAAAAGGACTGTCTGACGTATTCGATCCAATATCATTTTTATATTTTAGTTCACAAAATCTCCACTTCACATCAGCAATGACAGGTTACCATTTAAATTTGTGTTAGAAAGCGCTGATTTACTGTTAACATGCAAATGGCCTAAGGCGAGTGAATAAAATACGTGGTTAATTTTAGGAGAATTTCTTCATTTGAATATGAAGATTTCTTCTGAAACTTGCAGAGCTCTCTACTTCGAAACTGGTCATCATCATACACAGCTCGAAGTGAACCAGCGGTTCCCCTAATTCGAATTCAGAATGACGAATACATCTTCAGAGAACTAATAGCGACACTGGTAGGGTTCAGTAAGTCAAATTAGGTTACGATATTGGTACTAACGAAAGACATTAAAATATCGCCGAGCAGGTCTAATGAGATAAGTGATCTCGACCTGTCTCGGAAGTTCTAATCGCGGGGTTATCGATTGGAGGTAACAGGATAGTTACTTTCACCTCTCGAGACGATCGGGCAACCTGATCATTGCCTACCAGCGGAACTGGTTGAGCGTTCAGATTTGATAATTCGGCCATGCCTAATGTGAGGTCAATGGCGCAGTGGTCAACACGGTTACCTCATGATTGGAATGGCCAGAGTTCAAATCCCGGCCGTGGCAAGGATATGCACTACTGACGAGCTCTAATGAGAGCGAAACTCGAGTCTAGTGTTTCTTTTCGATGGAGGCTGGCTGGAAACTCTATCTGAATGTGAAGGCTGTGGTTAAATATGAGTGATGTTCAACTTGAAATCATTAAAAAATGTTAATTAGACGTCCACTTGCCTTAGAAATTGACGTGACAATTTCAGGTATATAGAACATGCAGACAATAGCAACAACAGAAACAGTATGATCAGGCTTCATATTAGAGGACAGAATGTTGTCATTTTCGATTATGGTCATTTCACAACTGCCCTAAATCGAACCCTACAGTCTGCTCTGACTCGTGCATATCCTGTGATTGAACTTCGACCGCTATCTTCACACAGGCGTGCTGTTCAACCTGTTCACCATCGTGACTTACCCAAATGTTTTGTCCGACAGTAACCTATTGGTTCACACAGTTACGATGACGGGTATATGTCGGTCGGGTTGAGCAAAGACGACAGCTAGTGAGAACAACAGATCGTTTGAGGTAAAATCGTACCCAGTCCATTGCATAATACCTCAAGAAAACTGGCCACATTTCTGACGTTGCCAATCCGTTCAACGTTCAGCTGCACAACTGCTTACATCCTCTGAGGTAGTGCTGAGCAGCATCGGTTGTCCGGCTTGTGCGTGTATGAACCGTTACCTCTTGTAACTGATAATATCCCCACCTCTGATTAATGTTTCCTCTGTTTCCTCTGTTCAGCATCTTCTGATGGTTTATGTTGAATAGTGAACGCAGTAAACAAACCGTTAGCATCATACGATTTAAGTCTTCTTCCGTTACTAATTAACTAAATCAAGTGCGCTCGTTGTCAGAAGTGTTTGAAAACTGGCAGACAAATTTTGACTCAGCAAACAACCAATATCCAAGAAATGATTTGCATCCAGAAATCTGCAGAAAAGTAAGAGTAATGTGACAATCTGTTCCGTTTTATCGAAAGGCAAGTGCTTTTTCCATCCAACGATTCGAAACCTTTTGCCTACAAGAATGAAACGGCCACAGTAATCGCAGCCTCACGAGGTCACATCAACACCACCTACAGCGTCCTTAGCTTTTCATTCACTTCTTGAGCTTATAAACATTCGTTCTGACTGCAACTCCTCCAGAGGGTCTGGTTCTCCCTTCGTGAGCCCCCAGGACATCGCAGCTACCAGGGTTTCGCTCAGCTGATTCTTGTTGTCCGTTAGGCAGATTCTTTGGTATCCCCTCGTTAGTCAATTCACTTGCCGCACTCTCGATATGATTTCAAGTCCCTTAACGTCCACACAATAAAATACGCCAGTGTTCTAGACTAGATCTGACCTACGGATGTCGTAGCTACCCCACAGCGATTGTGGACGGGAGTTTTCCGAAAATTGCTGGTTTGTTGATGTAACATTTTGGTTTACTAGCCATACAACAGTGCAGACCGCACCATCCCTCTGCGAAAAAGTGTTGTGATTTTCATTTTTGGGTGATGGATCCCTAAAACAAGTTTTTGAAGCCTTCTGAAAGCAACTGCAGCCTTGACTGTGCGAGCTTTCATCTTGCGATTCAGAGACAGAACAATCAGTAGATTGCTACCTGAGTATCAAGTACTAGAATAATTGAGCAGTCAATGGCAACTGTCGCATTCCCATAGACTTTGCAACCGGCCTCTCTTGAAAAGAAGTGCTAGACTCAAGTTCCGCTCTCATTAGAGCCCGTCAGTAGTGCATATCCTTGCCACGGCCGGGTTTGTACTCTGAGTACGCTTTTATGCGACAACCGAGTTGACCACCGTACCATTCACTTCACATTAGGCACGGCCGAATTATCATCTCCGAACATTCAACCGCCTTCGTTTGTGAGTAATGAAAAAAAGCTTCTGTTCAATGACTGCAGTCGAGTACCCGCGATGAGGAATTTGAGAACGGATCAAGCTCTTTGAGGTCATCAAGCCCGCTAAACCTTAATTTATACTGCTGATGTGTAGTTGAGGGTTTCGTTAACTTCAAGGTCGATATCACTGTTGGTTGGCCGCATTCAGCTGAACTTTTCTGAAAAAAAAGCATTAGACTGGAATCTCGCTCTTATTAGACCTCGTCACTGTTGTACATCCTCAGATTGTTGGTCTAAACAGCCTCGACTGATACAAATCTCAGGAAAGAGTAGAACACCTTCACTCGAAGAAGACAGAAAAAAAACAAAAAATGTTTTCTCTATTGAAACTCGGTCCACATTTGATGGCCACAGCCCAATAAGACGTGTTTATTCACAGCGGTTTTTGCTGTGTGTAAAAAGGTGCACTATCGTTTACTAGCAGTAGGATACAAATAGTGGAATTGTGTAACACACCTGGAGAAACCAAAACACTGAATACTCAGCAGTCGACCATCCTCTGCATCTCACTACTATCTGATGAATCCTGAAGAGAATCCATTGGTTACCGTAAGATGGAAAACGGTTAGTGCTGGAATAAAATTCAGCATTACTTTACCTCAACAATGTCAAAATGTAGATGAGACCCAGCTGTCAAAATGATCAAAGATAATTGCACATTGTTGTACCGCCGCCTTCATGCCAGTATGGGACGTCTTCACTGACTGAACGGAAGTACTTGCACAACCAAACTTACAGGGCATCGTCTACAACGCCTGACTGCTGACAAAATCAGGCACTACTCCGAAATTCACAAAAGGGAATTACATCGGCTGGTTGTGCCTAACAGTTTTTCTCGTATACAGAGAGTGGGAACCATAACGGCAGTCGTACTGGGACCAACCCGGGATTCAAACTGCTCCTCTCGAGAACTGGCCTCTAAAACTTCGACGTTATTTCGACTGAGTACGATTCCTAGTGAAACCTCTTCAACTCCCCTCAGCAGGTTGTCTGTTTCATGGAATAATACTGGTTTTGGTTGTTCGGGTTATCGGTTTAACTATTCGTTACTTCGCCCAGCTTGACTGTTAAATTGAAAAAGCCCAATCAACAAACGAGATGACGACCTCAGTGCGTAAGGGTTTGAGCGTATAGCTTTGAGCACGACGATTAGTGAAATTTATTGAATATCCGCTTTATGCAAGCGAGTAACTTAACCGAAAAATTGGTTGATTTACCCTCTCCTTTAATTGGGTCGGTCAGTTGTGCGTCTTCAAAGTTTCAGCTGATTAGATACCGACTGTCCAGCCTTGATCGGCGATTCCAGTAGCTGTTTTTCTGTCTGCCTTAAAAATGGCAGACTGTGCAATAATTGATCATACTGGTTTATGGTCACTCAGGTGATCATTACCGAAAAGCGGATACATTTACGTAAAAGTGCATTCGATGGACAATAAACTCCATTAGCATTCCACGATCAGTGCGAGCTGATTAAATCGTACTAAGGGCTCTCGTTCACCATTTCGTTCCAGGCCGATCGGCTATGATTTCCGAACAGTTTCATCCAGTGTGTAGTGTTGTGAATCCAGAAGGCGGACGACACAAAGGTTGTTTTATTGGAAAAGCCAATACACTACTTAAGCCTCTCAACGGGACTAGAAATAAAAACACTCATTTGCACATCGCACTCTTCTGAGGACGCTCCAGTCTCTTTGGACACCAAGTCTCAGTTCCGTTATGCGGTGAAAGTCATTAAATGTCATTCTGTCTTCCAACGATCTTTCCCATATGTCTCCCGTATTTGTCCTGTGATCATTTCGATCCATCCGGCTACTGAATAGTGGTGTGGGTAGTATGGTGCGACCGTCTATCATCACTACACTCCTCACCCCGCAACGATTGTTCCAGTCGTAACAAAAGGTGTTCAGGTTCTCTTCGTTCTCTCGACGATCTGCGTGCCGGCCTCCGTGCTTTTGACACACGTGGTGTGCATTCTTTTCTGATCGGAGTGTCGTACCATTTACAAAGTTGGCTTCCGTGCACTCGATGTTGATTTTTCTCATTCTTTATCAGATACACTGAGCCACGACGTTCAACTACCACATACGGTCCTCTCCACCTTGCCAGGAACTTCCTAGATCCGGGTCCCGTTGCCTCCGCACT